>WTSP01001785.1:0-29868 GCA_025331215.1 Actenoides lindsayi | reverse complement strand
GATCCTGCTCTGGCAGGGGGGTTGGACTAGATGATCTTTCTAGGTCCCTTCCAACCCCTAATATTCTATGATTCTATAGAAGAAGAAACTCACCTACAGCAAACAAAGGAACATTCATAAACATTCTGCTAACCTTTGACTCAATTGCAAGTTCTTTCTGGCTCTTCTTTTTGTACAGAAGAATAGAGAGGGCAGCAAATCCAAACACACACACAACTACAACATTCTTACCAGCAACAATTTTGGAAGAAGTTTCTCAAGTTTAAACAAAAGAAATTTCTACTGACCTTTGCAGGCAGCACTTGAATCAAAAATCAGGTTTATTGCTATTCTGAAGACAAAAAAACTCCAGATGCAGACATTTAAGAAATTCAGTAAGGTTAAATAAAATTATATCAGGAAGTATCAAACAAAAAAAATCAGGAATCCCATGAAGCATTTCACTGTGATTAATGTGGCTCAGCAGTGAAATCTGCTCAGCATAAAATAACTGGGTTTCCAAATTCTGTGCAGTACATGCAAGTTAGCAGGTATAAATTCAGTCTTTTCTGAAGTGACATTAGAAGACTGAAAGCTATTGCAAAATCACAAGTACCTGCCATCCTTAACATTGTGTGATCCAGTTTCTCTGTACTACATTTAACAAGTTAATCCTCAGTATAGATTTTTTTATTAATTTCTTCTTCATTAATAAAGCTATCACTTTAATGAAATTGTTCTTCCAATGCAGGTCCCGTGCTCTGCAAATTTAGGAATAATTTAATTCTTTCTGTAATAGTCTATAAAAACCTGAGCTCTCTCTGTTCAAGAACATACTATTCATCCTCTCCCAATCAGTACAAGTAATTTTACATACAGTGTAGTACTTCCTCTGGCATACAAGCTGATAATCACTAATTAAAAGTCAAGAAAACCATGACTTGAAAGTTCACTGAAAGAAAACAAAAACTCTTCAGAAGTGAGAATAAGCCTGTCTACAATAAAGAACGTAAAAAAAAAAATTAATGAAAAAAAAGTAATTAATGAATTACTTTCCAAAACTCTAATATGCAAGCTACCAATACCAACAATAGTTAAAATTTATAGCACTTATGGCACTTTTAAGTGTTCAGACATGACTCAATGCACTTTTCCACTTCTGGTTTAAAAAAGTTTTGGTTTTGCAATTATTTCAGATGACATAGAAGTTCGGCAAAGAAGTTGTAAGTGCAATAACACCAGCAGCTTACCAAGAAGGAGATTCATGGTGCTATTTCTCCATTTGGAGTATCAGAAAGGTCTAGGTTATGCAAAAAGAATACATCATCAGTTCAGATAAATGTAGCTGCTGCTTCACTGAGTCTGTAGCCTTTCTACATAAAACATAGCCCTAACCGAAACATAGAAAGAGCTTACTGAGCTTCATTATCAGAAACATAAGATATGCTAGGGAGAAATGCACAGGAACATTCTGTACCTAACAGTTCACTAAAATGTATTGTTATAATACAGGAAATACTAACTTTTGTTTCTAATCATCTTTTTTTTTAACAACTGAAAGTTATGCAGCCACTATCTCTTCCACACAAGAGATTAATGAGAATCGTAACAAAAAAGCCACATAAATTCCTAGGATAAATTTGGGCTGGTTTTTAAACATTAAAAGGCTTTTGCAAATGCCAGCTAGTAGCAGCACTCAAGTTTGACCTCTTGCTACTGTACATACTTGCCTTGTACATAAATAATTTGATTTGGTTTACAGTTTTGTACCATACTATTAAGCGAAATACCAAAAATACATAAAAAATATACAGACTGGCTGGAAAGCGTCCAGAGAAGGGCCACAAGGATGATCAGAGGACTGGAAGACCTGCCATATGAAAAAAGGTTAAGAAAACTGGGCCTGTTCAGCCTTGAGAAGAGAAGGCTTAAGGGAGACCTTATTACTATGTACCAGTACATAAAAGGTGGCTAACAAGAAGACGGAGACGCCCTTTTTACAAGGAGTTACATGGAAAATACAAGGGGTAATGTATACAAGCTATTCCTGGGGGGAATTCCAATTGGACTCCAGAAGAAAATTTTTCACCATGAGAACAATTTGACATTGGAATAATCTCCCAGGGGAAGAGGTGGATTCCCCACATTGGACAGTTCTAAGACTCAGATTGACAGGGCGTTAGGCCACCTCATGTAAACTCTTTTCTTCTTGTTTTTTTTTTAAACCTTGAAAGATTGGACTAGGTGATCCTTAAGGTCCCTTCCAAACTGTTATTCTATGATTCTATGATCAATGATGTTGTATGCCTCTTAAGAGCTCTGAATTAATGCTTTGCAAGAAAAAAGTGATGACAGTCTCCCTTTGCATGGTAGATCAGCTCTGACTAGGCCTGTCAATTATAAACACCACCCTAAAAACTGAAGTCTAAAGGATGTCTCTACTGGTCAGAAAGAAAAAAAAAAGAAAACCAAACTAAAAAAACAAACAAAAAAAAAAACAAAAAAAAAAAAAAAAGAGAGAGAGAGAAAGTATTTTGTTTGTCATCTTGAAAGCCTGTCAGTGACATAGGGTTGCTCTCATTCAAATTATTATCATCCAAAAGCATGAAATCATCAACTGGAAAGAATTATACAGAAAAGGAACTTCCTAGGCTAGCCTGTATTTTTTGCTCTAAACCTAAGTCAGAGGTATCACTTCATAAACTCAAGAACTAACATTACTAGCATTGCAACTTACTAGCATTACAGCATTTGCTTTGAAGTCTTGACTGAATAATACAAAGTCAAACATTCCAAACATACAAGCAACAGAACACAGAATCTGAGAAAGCTTTTCTTTTGCTAACTAAAATAAACCTCCTGTATTGGTGAAGTTGCCAAGTAATGCTTACAGAAAAAACAGCAACATATTAGTGCAAATATAACTATGTAATGTTATTTAAGAGTTTCTACTTAAAGCATCATAAACACCTATATTAAGAAAAAATATCAAGCCATTCCAAACTTGACAAAGTTGAACTCCTAGAAATAGCTGAAACTATAAAAGTTGTTATTAAGCATCTGGAATTTATGTAGTCACAACAAAATAAACTAAGAATGAAAGCACGCAGAATAAACACCCTCCCATTTTCCTGAGGCCAAAAAGCCAAGACAACTTCAAAGCTGGTTTCTGGTAATTTTTCACTGCCATAACGAACCTGTGCAAAACTTACCTATAAAGACATTGCAGCCTCATTATACAAGCATTAGAAACTACCTGGCATAACTATTTTCCTTTTTGGATTCACCTGCTGTGTTTTTCCCGTGACAAACTCTTTCAGTTAAGTTTGCTTCCTGTTATCTACCCCACCACTAGCTTTGCAATATTTCAGACTGAATAAAGCAAGTCCAACAAGAAGTACGGTTATTCACCATGTAAAGTTTATACACTTAACCTAACAGTGAATAACCCCAAATTCTTTATATGTCTTCTTCAACGGAAAACAAACAAACCAACCAATCATGACCCCCAACAAGGCTGCAGCACGGCAAGTCCAAAACACAAGACCCAGTTTTTCAGAGGGAAAGCCCCCGGCTCCCTGGCGGCAGAACGGCAGGGGCCGCCTCCGCTGCTGCCGCCGCCCGGGGGCGCTGTCTGCAGCGGCGCGGCCGCCGCGAGGCCCCGCAGTGGCTCGGCGCGCCGGAGCCACCGAGGGCCGGCTGCCTTTTGCAAGGACAGTGGGCTCAGGGCAGGTCGCCTGCTGGAACCGGCGCCTGTGTCTCTCCTGTCCCCGGAACAAGCATAAGCTGCTGGCGCGGCCCCTGAGGGAAAGGTTTTGTCGTGACTCCTGAGAGAAAAAAAAAAAAAAAAAAAAAGAGCTTCATCTTTCGCGGCCGGAGGGAGAAAAGGATAAATACGCGGCACCTCGCTACTTCCACTCAACAGTGGGTCCAAGTGATGGGCCGCAGACATCCGCCCGATGGCCGCTCGGCCGCTCACGCTTCCCGCTATGAGATCACGAAGGAAAAGACGACAACAACAATAACATAAAAGCCACATCAGCATCTCCTTCGGGACTCATAGCGATGCGGAGCGCGGGGAGGACGACAAAAAAGCAAACAAGCAGCTCCTCACAGGCTAGGCGGAGAGCAGCGGATCCACAGCCCCTCACACTGCGGCACCGGAAGAGCCCAGGGCCGTAGGGGGGACAGGCAAGAGGGGGAAGGGCGAGAGCCAGCAGGAAGGGCCCGAGCGGGCAGGGAGAGCACGGGGCGCTGCGAAGGGAGCGCTGAGTAAGGGCCGCCAAAACAGAGGCCTTTAAGACACCCCGCGAGCTTTCCAACTTACAACGGCATCGTCTCTCCGGCCCCTCCTCCTCCTCCTCCGCCGCCGCCGCCGCCACCACCACCGCGTCGTCCCCTTCTCCCTCCTCCCCTTCTTTTTCTTCGTTCTCCCCCACCACTGCCGCCTCCGGACCGGTCACTCGTCCCGCCAGCAAGCGGGAATCGAGACCATGGTACGGGCCGGGGTCAGGTCTTAAGAGGAGAAGAAAGCCGTTCGCTAGGCCCGGCCGCCGCCGCTTCACTTTTCCCTTCCCCTCCGGCCTTCTAACATGGCGCCCAGACGCTACCACAGCAACGTTCGAGACGGGGGGGGGGCGCCTGACGCAGCGGCGCTGCCTCCCCCGCACGCCGCGCACGCTGGCTCACTCGCGCAGGCTCCGTCAGCGCGAGGCGAAGCGCACCCTGGGGGCGGTAGTTCCGGCGAGGAGCGAGCCGGGATTTGAAAACAAAGCGCTAACGGCTACCGCGCGGCGCCTGCGCGCGGCGCGGCCGGGTTCGCGCGGGGCGAGGCCGGAGGCTACAGGGGCGTTCTGTCAGGGGCGGGCCTGGCTGAGGGAGGTTCTCCTGGGCAACGGGGGTTCCGAGCGAGGGAAGTGCCGACTGACTGTAGTTGCTATTAGAAGTAACGCGGCCAGCCCGCTCTCGCGTTACCCCGACAAACCGCCAGCAGGGTCTTCAAATCGGCGCGCTGCGGGATGGCCAGTGGCTCCCGGGCTAGTGGGTGACTAGCTGCCCGCCTGCATGGGGTGGGGGGGGAAGTCACGGCCAGTGGGGCGGCCGCGGCCGGCGATGCCCTCCCCTTGTGGGGGGCAAGGCGTCCTGGCCCCACCGACAGCACCGGAGAGGGCACGGAGGGGTTTGTAACCGGCCCGCACGGTCTGGGAGCAATGCGCTTGCGTCCCCCGCCTGTCCCGCTGAAGAATGAAGGGCTTCAGTTCGAAGCTAGTTCTGTGCTCATCTTGCTCATAGCTACCTGCACCGGGCTTATTGTGGTTTTTATACCCTGCACAGAGCAAAGAGATCCTTTTCTAACAATTGTTTTTGAAAGCTCTGCCTGTAGTGAATTGCATACATTTCAGAAAAATAATAAAAATATCTGCTCTTTAAAGATCACCTCAAAACTTTGTTCTTAGAAAAGTAAATATTACAGTAACTACACACACAGCCTGGTTTACCTCCTTTTTTAGTGTCCCAGTTTCATCTTTATTCTAAAAAATGGCACACAAACTAAAAAATAATCTAAAATTACTGATTATTTCATCTACACCTGCCTCACATGATAAATGCTAACTTGGACTGGCAGCATATAGGAAATCAAAATGCTAAAGAATTGTATTTATTTAGAGTAGGAGATGATGTTTCTGAACACTGTTCCTGGCTGCCATCATTGACGTGGCTGTATGACTGTGAGAAAACAGATGAAATAATACTGTTTCACTGTAAAAATATTAATATATCTGAATAAGACCATTAGGCATTCATACATCTAAAATTCTACTATTTGAAAGTAGTAGATAAAATAAATGTAAAATGTTTCTATATCACCATTCTTTCAGTTCTTCCTCTTTTTCCCTCTCTCCAAAACAGTCCTTGCTTTCTGTTTTGACAAAATCCTGTATTTGTTTTGCACCAAATATGCTATCAGTTTCAGCTCAGTCAGCATAGATACTGGCAGTTTCTGTAAGAAGTATATGAAGTCAATAAAAAAAGGGAATGACAGCCACATGCTGGAAAGTCTAGATTCTTCAAGAATCTATAAAAAACATGTAACAAATATTGAATCATGAAAAGAACTAAATGAGAACTACACCCATTTGTTTGATATATATTAAAAAGCAAACAACAAAAAATCCCCAACAACAACAAAAAAACCAAAACCAAAAAAAACCAAAAAACCCAACAAAACAAAAGTAGCAAAAAAAACCCCAAACAAACAGAAACAAAACCAAGAACAAACAAACAAACAAAGAAAAAAACCCCACACCACCTGAGTTTTATGAAATACCTCTGCTTGGATACTTTTTACCAGTCAGTCTCCAGTGCAGCACAAGAAGTCTGTTGTGTGACTTTTTGCCTCTTGGTAGTTGGGAAGGGAAATAAGAGAGTTTGCTAGTTCTATTTATTTCCATTTTTCAGTGAAAACACCTATTTGACTTTTTTTTTCTAAAAGAAGTTTTTCTCAGGCTAGCTGCCTACATCTGCTATGGATCAGGACAAGAATATATTGCTTAATCAGAATATATAACTGAAAAAAATCCAGGAAGACAATTTGAGAGAGAACAGATTCTTCTGGTTCACATTTTTGAATAGACATACGAAATACAGATGCATAAATGTATAAATCAATATCTGCAGTAAATGTCACTTTTTTAGAAGGAATATTTAAAACCCAAGACAACATAGTAATAAAGTATAAGAAATACAAATGGAGATTGTGTAAGCCTAAACAAAAAGTCAGAAACTAAGAGGGGTTTTTTTTTTTAAATACATTAGGAATGTTCTCCGTTTCTATTTCAAAATTTCTACAGCTGTTAGGATTTAACATCTCATTCCATATCGGGACTGTTCTTGAAGAGATATTCTGCCTATAAACAAAAGAGTTTCAAAGTTACACTTATTTTCAAGTCTCCAATTTTAAAAGTTATGCAAAATAACAAAAATATAGATGATAACATTGCTTTAAACAAAATCACAGAAGGTATTAAATGGCTCTAAAATGTGTTTTTTGGCAGATATGTCAGAGAAACCTCAACCACACAAATGCCATCCACCTCATTCTCCCTCTTGGTAGAAGTAGCCCCAACTCTATTGCAGGCAAGAGAAGGCAGTGAGCTATTTATGACAGTATTTGTTATAAATGGAAAACCCTAGGGCCTACCGTAGGACCTGATTTCTGGACCCAGAAGAGTAGATAATACAGACCTTTAAAAGTTATGCAGTTAGCAGGGAAGAACTCATGCTCCTACAGCTACAGGTAGTTGTTACTCATCAGCAAGCAAAAAGGTTAAAACGATTAAACATTCTTTAGTGCCTAAAGTGGTGTGCAACACTGATGCTTTTTCATGTTAAGTTTTTGGTTGGTTAATAAAATGTTTCTTTTCATTAAAACAGTGATGGCTTGGTTAGTAACTTTCTCAGGGTATGCAGGAAGAACAGCAATACAGCAATAAATTACAGCATCTGAATTCTTGTCTAAATGCAATGCTGACCCTGCTTTCTGACAAAAATTGAACTAGATAACTTCTTGAGGTCCTTTGCAACTGGAATTAAATGTCTTACAGGACTTACTCATCAATGTATCTGTGTATTGCAAAGGGAATTACCAAAGAGTTTTCATACATCATTACAAAGATGTCTTCTGTTGTACCTTAGAGGGGTGGGTATAAGTAGGA
This sequence comes from Actenoides lindsayi, assembly GCA_025331215.1. Taxonomy (NCBI): domain Eukaryota; kingdom Metazoa; phylum Chordata; class Aves; order Coraciiformes; family Alcedinidae; genus Actenoides; species Actenoides lindsayi. The sequence continues at coordinate 22,174 of WTSP01001785.1, read as the reverse complement.
TGGAGAGTGATGTGCCCTTTTCTGCAGGCCTCTGTCACAGCAGAATTGAGAAGGTACATAAAACATGCAGAGTGTACACACCAAACAAAAACAGATTCTGGTAGTGATTCTTGTCCAGTTACTGTTTAGCAAAGCTGTATACCCTTACTTGATACACAGTATCAATCACAAGAGTTGTTGCTGGGTTTTTCATTTTCACAATAATTACTTCTAACCATAATTGCAGATACTAACTGTTCATTAATTGTTATTGTGACAGCAGAATTTAAGTCCTTATTTTAACGGAGATTCTTTGGGTCTACATGAATGTTTGTAATTAAGAAAATAAATAAATAAATAAATAAATAAATAAATAAATAAATAAATAAATAAATATTTGCCTTACCAGAAAATCGATTGGATCATCTGGCCTGATTTTACAGCATTCATTTATCCCTTGCATAAGTGTTGGCATGACATTCTTCATTAAATAATTCCGTAGTGGAATGGATTGGGCCTCCAATAACTCTTGCTCTTGTCTTTTCACTTCCTCCAGATGCTTATTCTACAAATGTTGAATAAAATAATAAAAAATAAGGTTTATAAGAGCTACCAAATAGCACTTGACTAAATAATAATGGTGCCCTAGGGGAAAAAAAATGGTGATAGAAGCTGAAATAATGTTCTTAGTAAAATTATTTTATGTTTCTCTTTTTAACACCTGAAAGGTTTATTCTGAAGTTTTCCAGTTTTCCTGTTTCATAAGATAGTTTGTAAAATGGTTGGAATACACCGTACCACTTAAAAAATTAGTACTGTTGCAAATGCAGAGAGTTTCTTGAGGGCACTTTGAACTGGAGGGGAAGGAGAATATTATCATTCAGAAAAGAGCCCTGTCTCTAAACTGTAAATTGTATTGTGTTGGTTTGTTTTGGGTTTAGCCTCTTTGCTTTGTTTTTATTTCATTTATGTCAGTTTGAAGGGGATAAGAGTTAAACAGACTAAAACCACAATGAATTACATCTGTTTACACCAGCTAAATTTTCTTTTCTTGAATTCAGGTTAAATCAAATACAATGATTAAATTCAAAAAGTATGAGGGGAGTGGAAATAAAACCATTGTGAGTTTTTCTTTCTTCCATTTAATATCACTTAATACCATGCATACTTGCAGTAGTTTTAGGCAGAAGATTAATTTAAAAGATTTTTATTGTTCTCTCTTCAGTGTATGTATCAGTAGCCTGAGTCACATATAGATTCAGCAAGCAGATGATACTCTGAAGACTGCTTCTCTGTACTCAAGGCATGACACAAAAAACAATGTTCTGATAAAACCAATATACCAATATCTGTAAAAGATATTTCCTCATTCACTCATCCCAGGAGTGCTATTGAATAAATCCTGCAAATCGTCCTTGGTCACTACTCAGTGAGCAGCTAATCTGCAGTCTCAAGAGCAAATGAATAGTTGATTAGATTTCTTGAGCATCTTCCTACTTAAAAGAATTAAATAAAATATGTCCTTAAGTTTAACACCTACTTCAGCTTTGAATAATGCAGTTTGCTCTCTTGAAAGTTAGATGGCTTTTGATTGAATATAGCTAAAAATGTACTAAGTACCCTTACTAATCTTTTAGATAAGTTTAGGGAGAGTACAAAATGCTACTTAATGTTGAATGAAGCTGTAAATAAACATAGAGATAACAAAGAAAACTTAATTACAAGCCAATTTCAGAGCAGTGTAAATGCTTCTTTAAAAGTGAGGAATTTGAAGTTATTATTTCCCTGTAGCTGTGTATGGGCATTCAAATGTAAGAAAAGGATATCTCTGTGGAATGATCAGTTGTTTTTTAAATATCTCTAGAACACAACAGAAGAACTGCCTTCTGGTGAAACAACCTGAGTTTGGGTGTGAACAAGAACATTCTTACAGTATGTTCAAATGCTATGAGGTCAGGTACCCTAAATATCGAGTACTTATTAAAGTATTAGCAAAAAGAAAGCATCCTTCAGACTGCATCAGGTAGTCCTCACTGAACCGAAGACTCAGCTCTCAAAGGTATTTCTCTTGCAGGCTCAGAAACCTTTCTGCAAGCAGACTGGAATATTGATCAGTGTTGAGTTAAAAAAATCTTGTTTGAAAGGCATAATGATTAAGACTTGGTCATCTGCTTAGAAATGAGCAAACTCCAAGTCCTAGAACACTGGTCATGAAAAAACACTATTGTTTTTAGTAGATATTAATAAATGGTAAAATAAAAATGCTGCAGCACAGAAACAACAAGAATAGTATCATAAAAATATTTTGAAGACATGCTGATGCCAACATGCAAAAAAATGCCATGTCTGTAATCAAAAAAAGACTGTAGGTTGGGACTCAAAATGCACTGTGAAGATTCTAATGCAGATCTAAAGTATGATATAGGGAACTCAAGTATTTATTCCACACTTTCTAAGTGTATTTGCATAACAGATTGCTGGAAGCCATCTTAACCACATAAATAATCATGGTTTCAAAAAAATATGTACCCATTCTTCCCAATTTCTGATTCTTTCAGCCCTTTCCTCAGCTTCTTTATGCTCTCGTTCAGCCTTTTCTTGAGCTTCTTTGACAAGGAGTTCCTCAGCTGCCTTGCGTTCCAGATTCTCCTTTTCTTCATCTGTCAAGCCATAATTCCTAGGTTCCCCAATTTCTTTGATGATCTCTTTTACAATAAGTCTGTTCTCAGGATCTTCAAATTTGGCTACATCTTTTAAACAATACAAGACACAAGTTGTCAAAACTTTTGTCAATTGTCAATGGACATCAGTAAATAACTGCAAGACCTAAAAATAGACGGTGTTCACTTTCTTTGAATTGTCAAGATGTTGTTTTCAGTTGCTTAAAAATGTCAGGTTTTTGCTACACAGAATTGTTTTCTACATCTGTCAGCTTTTGTTTTCTACACAATCGTCTGCTTTATGAAGTTATTTTGAAAGCCATTGGCAAAGTGTGTTTCCTATTTCTATATCACTAATACAGGCAGAAGATAGGTGTCTAATACCACACCATTATTCCAAGAGTTGAAGTGTTTGTGATTTGGACCTGAAGTCCAAACTTTGCTAATGAATTGAGGAGAAAGCTAACATAATTATGCATGATAAAAATTCTTTTACAGGTTCTACTCTCAAAAAATCAGGAAGTATATTCCTGAAGTGTTCCAAATTAAGAATAATGCATTTTCTGTCAAGCAATCCATTGGTTCTGCAACTCCAGCTGCACCTGGATATGAAAATTACAGTGCAAACCACTTTTCTAGTTATTTAAATTATTGTTAAGAACTCTGTCAGCATTGAATCTGAGATGTCAAAGACTGCTTTTTTTTTTTTTTTTCTTAGATGGCCAAGCAAGATTACAATGCAAATATTACAGCAATCATAAGTAACTGTATTTATCCTCAAAAATAAATAAATTTTAAATAAAAAATGAAGTTAGCACTGACACTGAGAGGAAAGATCACCAGAAAAGGAGTTAATAAATTAAAATCTTTAAAGGAAGTTGTTGTTATAATTTTAACATGCCTTTTTGTAGATGATCTAACATGCCTGTGTCACTATCCCCAGTTTGCTGTTGAGAAAAACAATAAGATAACTGACTTGCAGACTTAATGCAGTGAGTCACTCTAGCAGTTTCCAGAATCTTGAAGCCCACTCCTTTGTACTAATCATATATTGGACTCAGAAACAAATAACAGTCATAAAAGTGATTCATAAAGCTATATATTATGATTTTCTAAAATTAAGGTGGAAGAAAAATCTGATTAATTTGACTCAATAGTTAACAAATCAAGCTTTTTTTTTTTACCGTTCCCAACTAAATTCCTTCAGAATATGACTGAGAAAACAGTTGGCTCTCTACTTAAAACTGATGCTACTCAATTGTGTGGATCTGATAAACTAACTGGAATATCAGCTAGAATGCAGGGGTATTTACAGAGCTGAAGATTCCTCACTGAAGTTACCTTTGTAATCTGTCCTTATCATTTTACAACAGAAAGCTGTATACATCGCTGGGTAACAATCAGTGATGTGAATATAGGTGATGAGGCAGTTCCTGAGATAAAGAGGACCTGGAGACAATGTTCCTTTGCAGATGAGAATAAACACTATAAACTGAATGTGAAATCTGGGAGTCACTGAACATCGCATTTGTGATGTCATTAATTAAAATGAATAGGTCAGTGAGTTTCCTTATTTGGAATGGACAAGAGTAATCCTTGGGCATCATTCTTTAGCAGAAAACATTGAAATATTCTACCATGGAGTATACACTTTGTAGCCCCCACCAAAGCAAGATGGTCTTGGACAGTGCTACTACTTGCATATCCAGAAGTGTATAAGATAAGAATATGACAAATTGATTGCATCAGACCTTAATATTTACCTTTTCTTACATTTACTTTCTGTAGCAGTATTACCTCAATTCTAAAACAATTATACTAACACATTAATTTTTCTGCCGCTGCACTGCCTAACAACACATGTATGGTATTATTCTTACAATAATCTCCATGACTGACATTAAAATTTTAGGAAATCAATTATGACTGAGGTGTTTAACAACTAACTTCGTCCTTAAGTAAAAGTGAACAAGAAAGGCTGCTTCAAATACATCAGTGTTAAAAGGAAGAATAGGGAAAATGTGGGCCCACTACTGAATGAGGCAGGAGCCCTGGTGAGAGAGGATGCAGAGAAGGTGGAGCTACTGAATGCCTTCTTTGCTTACGTCTTCACTGTTAAGACCAGCTCTCAGGAATCCCAGACCCTGGAAGTAAGAGAGAAAGCTTGGAGGGAGGAAGACTCTCCACTGGTCATTGAGGACTGGATTAGAAATCACTTGGGTAAGCTTAACATGCACAAATCCATAGGCCCTCATGGGATGCACACACAAATGTTGAGGGAGCTGGCTGATATTTTTGCTCTACCACTCTCCATCATTTTGGGAAGACCATGGAGAATGGGAGATGTTTCTGAGGACTGGAGGAAAACCAGTGTCACTCCAATACTCAAAAAGGACAATAAGGAAGACCTTGCAAATTACAGACCAGTCAGCCTTACCTCCATCCCTGGAAAAGTGATGGAGCGGCTCATTCTAGAGATCGTATCTCAGCACATGGAAGAAAAGAATGTTATCAGGAGTAGCCAGCATGGATTTACTAAAGGGAAGTCATGCCTATCTAATCTAATGCCTTCTATGATAGTGTGACTGAATGGGTAGATGCAGAGAGAGCAGTGGAAGTTGTCTACCCTGACTTCAGCAAGGCTTTTGATACTGTCTCCCATAACATCCTCATGTGAAAGCTCAGGAAGCGTGAATTAGAAGAGTGGATGGTTAGATGGGTTGAGAACTGGCTAGACAATAGAACTCAGAGGGTCATGATCGGTGGCATGGAGTCCAGTTGGCAACCTGTAACTAGTGGTGTTCCCCAGGGGTCAGCACTGGATCCAGTCTTATTCAACATCTTCATCAGTGACCTGGATGAAGGGATAGAGTGTTACCCTCAGCAAGTTTGCTGATGATACAAAACTGTGAGGAGTGACTGATACACCGAAAGGCTGTGCTGCCATCCAGTGAGATCTGGACAGACTGGAGAGCTGGACAAAGGGGAACCTAATGAAGTTCAACAAGGGCAAGTGTGGAGTCCTACACCTGGGGAGGAATAACACCACATACCAGTACAGGTTAGGGGTTGATGTGCTGGAAAGCAGCTCCATAGAGAAGGACCTTGGAGTCCTGGTGGACAATAAGTTCTCGATGGAACAGCAATGTGCCCTTGTGGCCAAGAAGGCCAATGGTATCCTGGGGTGCATAAAGAAGAGTATGACCAGCAGGTCAAGGGAGATTCTCCTCCTCATCTACTCTGCCCTAGTGAGACCACATCTGGAGTATTGTGTCCAGTTCTGGGCTCCCCAGTTCTCTAGAATTTCCCTGTCCCTCTGGAGAGTCCAACAGATAGCTACAAAGGTGATGAAGGGACTGGAACATCTCTCTTATGAGGAAAGACTGAGGGACCTGGGGCTGTTTAGCCTGGAGAAGACTGAGAGAGGATGTTATTAATGTTCACAAATATTTGAAGGGTGGGTGTCAGGCAGAAGGGGTCAGTCTCTTTTCAGTGGTACCCTGTAATAGGAGAAGAGGTAATGGTCACAAACTAGAACATAGGAAGTTCCACCTCAACATGAGGAAAAACTTCTTTACTGTGAGGGTGACAAAGCCCTAGAACAGGCTGCTCGGAGAGGTTATGGAGTCACCTTCTCTAGAGACTTTCAAGACCTGCCTGGCTATGTTCCTGCATGGTCTGCCCTAGGTGATCCTGCTCTGGCAGCGTGGTTGCACTCGATGATCTCCAGAGGTCCCTTCCAACCTCTACCATTCTATGATTCTGTCATCACTCATCTCAACAGGACATTCCAAATATCAGCAGTTTGATTTTAGCTGCAGGGTTTTCCTCTTGATCTTTCTTTTCTTGTCTTGTGCCCTTCCCCAAAAAGCAAAATTTTTGCTATCATCCTGCTCTCACAGTTTTTGAATAATCAGATTACAGTAGTCCTCTCAAGATTTTCCAGTGATTATAATTTTATACATAGCATGTAGGGAAGACAAATTTTCTCACATACAGGTATAGTGCAAAACAGATTAATTCCTGACCTTTCACCCTTAATTTCTAATAATTTTCTTTCATGCTTTGTCATTCATAGATCACCCATATATTGTCATGGCATCTGAAGATAAGTCTAAAGAAAAAATATAAGCAACCATAATATTGAAGGTCCATGAAAATATACTGTTACACCAATCTGGAAGGGTGCCAGTGCAGAGATGTGCAACCTTAGTCAGAAAATTACTTTCATCATTTAGCCTACAAAAATTAATAATTAACCCGCCTATTTTTTAAAACAGGTTAATTGTATGAGAACAATTCAGAATCCTTATAAGCATACAGATATTTTGCAGGTATATAATTAAATGCTTGTTGTATCTAGATTTTGTAACGTTAATTAAAATATTATTTATATATGTGCACTTACTATATGATCTTTGCAAGTGTTAAATTTGTAATAAAAAATAATATTTTATCTATTGATTTTATTATTTCATACCAATAAAATGGGGATGTATTTCAAGTTCATCAAAATAGTTGAGAACAGTCGTATCATCTGTGTTTAACTCTCTGAAGAGATTCAGAGATTGCAGAAACCGGTCCTGGGTATAATGAGTTCCAGCAACAACTCTCTCTGGCAGATTTATTATTCTGTTTATAAGGAATTCATCAGATGCAGCCAAAGAAATAACAAATTCTGTGAAGAAAAACACATTATCAGTGCCCATATATTATTGTTTTCCCTCTTTCTTACCTATTTTGTGTTAATAATAAATTTTAAACCTCAGTTGAACATAAATAAATGTGAATCATATGTATCTTTATAGATAATTATCAAATGCCTATATACATCTTCTCCACATAGAGCAACCCAACAATATTGAGACATGTCTCTAAAGAAGCTACATATTCCAATTTTGCGAAATTCTTTCCTAGCACTGTCAACAAGACTATTCTCACGATGAGCAGCACAAAAATCTTAAGAATGGCAATGCAGTGTAGTTCAAATTTTCTGAGGAATCTATCATGCAACCAATCCATGTAATAAGTAGGGGGTGCAGGGAATTCTTATAAATAATGCAGCCACAGCAGTAAGTAATGCTGGAAAATTTAACAATTCACTTGTTTGTCAAGTCATCAAAAGTCATCACCCTGTACTGTGATTTTTAATCTCACAAATAAAGGTGTATCTGCTGAATTAAAGTAAATTTTAAAAGAAAAAGAAAAATTGAATAGTATGTTATTATATACTATGGTATTATACTACCACATGCCATGAAATTTAGTGTCAATGTTAATTTAATACTACTCGTAGCCAAACAGCACTAGAAATCTTTCAAGGGTCCGTAAAAAGATCCTGTCTTCTCCCTTCACTTCAAAAGTCTCATATTTGTAGTCTCATTAGGCTGAATCTTGCAGTATTTTATTAACTCAACAATCAATTTGTACTTATTAAATATAACTTCATGTAATTTTTCACAATATGTTCTGATGTTTCTGTTAATACCATTACTCAATAGTACTGAAACTTGTTAAATTAATAAAGACAGGAAGTAATTTTTCTGACATCAAAGACAAATTTGCAGAATAAAGCATAAACACAGCCCTGCTACTGGCTCTCCTTCTGCCAGAAAAACCTAAAAAAAACTCCAAAACAAGACAAATAAAACCTCCCCATACCAACAAAATTCCTTTTTGGACCATTTCATTTTCTAAAACAAGTTTTCTCCAAGGTTGAGAAGGTATCCTGTTAAAACAGATCCCATGCTTGGGATCCTTATGGGAGAGAAAGTGGTAATTCTCCAGCCCATCATAATGATTCATTCACATTTCCTCTTTTGAAATGGAGGCTAAAAGTGGCTTTGTTTACAAATAACAGACACTATTTCCTTCAGAAATCAGCAATTCATAAGTGAGTACAAACTTAGTAGAAGTCTGCTTTTTAAATCAAACCTTTATCCCTTTTATGTGTAAGGACTAAGGAATTTTTCAGAAACTTCTGAATTTTCTTTAATTCCACCCAAGCCAGTAAATTATCATTTACTGAAACACTAAGCATCTGAGATATACAACTTATATTATCTAACTGGACATATCTTGTAATGCAAAATATGTTAAATGTATCATTTGTATGTAATCAAAAGTTACAAAGAAATCAAGAGTGGCAAAAACACCATGATGAAGCCATTTCTGCATAGATAAAACCACTCTTTTAATTCCAAAGTTAACTGATGCATTAGAATTAATTTGGTAACATCTTTCAAGATATCACAGTACAGATAAACTTATAGTTTTTTAGCATGCCATAGTATGCCAAGTTCAGAAGCTCGTTTATTCCATTAATAGCTGCTGTTATCACAACAAAGGCAGCCATTGCTATTGTTATCAGTCAACAGTTGATGGCATTTTCACAAAAAAAAAAAAAGAAAAAAGAATAATACACCCACGAACTGATCCAAAACCTTCCTTTAGATTAACTGTTCACTTTCAAATGAAGGCAGCAGCATTACATAAATTATATATTTATTTTATGTTAAATTAAATATGAACAGATGGAGTGATATTTTAGACTTCTCGTTGGTGGCAGCAGTACTTGAAAACTCCTGTTTATTTAAAAAGAAATCTATGAAACTTACCAGGTGTGATTAATTTATCACATACAGGTATTTTGCCTTTAATTTCTTCTTCATCTTCATCTTCCACTACAACAAAAGTAAGAAATGATTGACAATTTCACCTGAAGAAACAATATAATTATATTTGCTAAAAATGTGCCCAGTACAAACACAGGTTTGTTTATATTTAAATTATACCAATTGGTGGAAATTAATCTAACCTGGACACCAGGTTAGAGAATTCAGTAATTCATTCTGCCAGACATGACAAAATTCTAGAAATTCTACCCTGGGAGTCCAACAGTTGTTTGCCGAGACAGTGGAGGTGTGCACATGCATACACAATTTTAAAACATGTCCATACTGCTGTCCTGGTCTCTCCTCCTAACAAGTACATTATTCTGCCAAAAACAGAGACAGGATGCAGTACACTGAGTAGTAATGTTTTACAGTAGTATGGTTAAAATGGTTTCTGCCACTAAGTATCTGATCTTTTGAATAGTCAGTAAAACTGCCTGAAGAGCACCAGCTGAGCATGATAATTTACAATCCATCATATCAATCTGAACAAGACATTTTTTTGTTTTCCTTCAAATGTCATGATATAATTTACATATGGGGATGATTCTTAGTCTTAATGTAGAGACAGTGCTTGCTCACAATTTGAAATGTATGTTACAGAGCTCCTCTGAAATCATCATATCTACTGGAGCTGATCTAATATACCCACTCTAATCTGGCTCAGAAAACATGTGTTGGTGCACTGTCTGGATCCCCTCATTAAACAGCCATTGAATATTATGAAGCGCTTCTGTCTTAGAGCTTGCTTGAGTGGAGTAGACCAACACAGGACAAGAAAGCATCTTCCATATTTGTGCATTTACTTATTACTTTGACAGCAAAGGTAGTCTGAAAATTATTTTGTGCATGTGTTAAACCAGGTGCATTATAATCCTTACATTTTAAGCATCATTTGAAAACAACTTTCAACTACTATGGCACTGAGAACAACAATGATGACAATATTAGCAGCAATAAAAACAAAAGCAGCAATAAAAACAAAAGCAGCAGTACTTACAATTAAAAAGATCTTTTGCCTGTTCATAGGTCTCTGGGAACCCATCTAAAACATATCCCTGATTCCTACAAGGCATAGATTTGAGTTTATCCTTCAGAAGTTTAACGACATACTGATCGTCTAGATGACCTAAGACACAAAGAAGGTTAATAGGTACCTAGTGTATAGAAAAGACATATCTGAAATTATTTTACTACTATTTCAATACATTTATCAGGGAAACTTCTATATACACCCTAAAAAAATCTATGTATTTCAAGTCACTATTTGTATATTACATGGTGTCAGTGATCTACAGAATACAAAAGTGTAGCTATAAAATAAAACTACATTTGTATTTACAAGGATATACAAATAGAACTTTAAGGATACTAAACATGATTTTTTTTTTTTAATAAGGCAATCAAATTTTAATAGAAGCAATAAAGAAATATTTATATAAAAAAGTGGCAAGGCAATTTTTTATTTACAGTTATCAGCAACACTGAATAGTCTTGTAAAACAAATGTGAGATAGATTTTACAAGTTTCATTTTGATATTAATGGATTGACATACAAAGTGGTTTAGTAACTTGGCTTACATTGGTGAGCAAATATGCGGGAGTAAAAAGTTTGGTTTGACCTGATTTTTTTGTCCTGTTGCAACCATTGACTCTAGTTTCCTACTCTATTTTGCTTCAGCTTTTAAAACTCTTCAATATTTATATACCATTGTATCATAAAAGTATGTTACTATTTTAAAAGGCATTACTATTTTAAACAACAAAGCAAGGCATGCAGAAGAGATGTTGCCATAGATCTCAGTACTGAAGCTTTTGGGTATGTTACAAGTTAATTGCTTTGCAGATAACACAAGATCTGAATCAAGTAAGCCTTTAGTGATAGAGGGGGATCCTCTTTAGTGATAGAGGGGGATTGGTGATTAAAGAGGGATCACTTTGCAATGCACGGAAAATGTTAAGCACTAAGTTAAAAACGACATGACTTTATTCATAGATGATAATTAGTACTTTTCAGTAATGGCAGTTTTTATGGATCTTTTTCAATCTGCAGACTTTAAAATGCTTTAGAGGCTAGAGGAAATACTATTTACTTTTTAGAAATGGCCAAAATGAGATATAAGATACTTAAAAAACACAACCACAATCTCATATGATAGTGCACTAATTCTTTTACTTACTGTAATACTTTTCATCTTTGAAAATTTGATGAAGATATGCTTCACTAACCTTTTACTTTATATATATATATATATAAAAATCATGCTCCCTGTTCTGAGAAGATAACAAAGTTTTTAAAACAGTCTGGCCTAGAATCTAATGCTTCTGAGTGTATTGTTGTTACTTACATATCATCTTATAGGGTAAAAAAAAATTATATAAAGAAGTAGAAAGATGGAACTTCAGAATTATAAAAGGACCACAACAACTAAAAAAAAAATAAATTCACTTTTGATGTACAAGGTATATAATGTATACTGTAAAACATGGTATTTATTTTTAAATAATATACATACAAATGACAGGGCATGATTCTTGCTTTTAATAGAAAATAGAAGTTCTAAAACACCAACTCACTTGCTGATTTTCTATTTGCATAGTTTTGCACTATGTCTCATCCCCCAAAAGAGGCTGGGATCACAAAAGATTCACCTCCCTCGTTGTCCACTGAGTTGGACGAGACACACTAGTTACCTAAATCTCATCTTAGTACCTTGTATTTCCTACCTGCATTCTGCTCCATGCTTTCTTTTATTCTACCTAATAACTCATGTGCTTCTTCTACATTTTTACCCTCCTCCTCTTCCTCATCTTCTCCCTCTTCTCCCACACTGTCAGAGTCCAGTGCTTTAGGAGCCACAACTTTCTCCTGAAGTCAAGATCAGAAATACGAATAGACTCAGAAATTCCATAGCCAAACTTTGTTTATACACAGACGTAATAAAAGGGAAAAAAACCCAAACAAAATCAGAAACCAATTAATTTCATGTGTGCTCCTGGACAGTGAGATACTGAGCAACCTTCAGTCTCTGAAAAGAATTCAGTGCATGCCCCAATATGTCAAACAAATTTTTCATTCTAAAACAATGGAATTATAACTACTTTTTAAAATTATGTAAAACATTTTAAAATCACAGAAATTAAAATAATTGCAATATTAGAAAAGAGCAACACACCAGATTTGCTATTGTTTCAGAAATCACATCATTTATCTTAATGTGATGGAGCTTGTAGTGTTTGCAGAGCTCTTCAGCAATGGTAGATTTGCCAACCCCAGGAGGACCATGAATGCAAACTTTGAGAGGCTAGAAAAAGAAGATAAAAATATCAGATATATATCAAATATAATATAATTCAAACAGTGTGGATGTTTTTATTTAAAAGGAATAACCTTTTAACTATAATTAATAAGAAATAAGAATTACTTTTTTTGTTTATTTCTCACTATCTCCTATATTATCTACAGGCTTTAAGTAACACAGTTACTTAATTTAAATGTATAACTTCACCATCAGAGAAAAAACATGCTTCTATTTAATAGACGCAAAGACCACTTTACAGTGGCACTATTAGTCATTGAATCATCAAAAGAAACAAAATACAACCCCATAGATAGGACGCAGAGAATTTTGGAATGAGATGACAGATATTCAACTATACACAATAGCTCTGTTTCCCAATTGAGGTAGTATTGCTGTCATCAAAATAGTAATTTTGGCCTCAAAATTTTCAGATCCATCACAATCTTAATATATTACGAATTTCTCATATCACTTACCTAGCCCATGTAATTGAGATTCCAGTATACACTTATTAAATACATTATGCAACAAACTGAAAATCATACATCAGTAACTGCTTATCTTAATTTGGTAAATCTGAGAGTGCAAATTCTGCAGATTTAATAGAGTAGTGACAGGGACAGAGCTCTAGCTAGCCTGCCTTCCCTCTCCTTGCCACTTGGTATGTCTAGATTTTGTACTGAATTTTTTGAATTACATGCATACATACTCAGATGCAGTAGTTTAACCCAAACAAAGGCCTGATAATCCTTTCAGAGGTACACAGGGACTTTTAATGAGCAACCTTGAATATTAGTAGTTTATTTTACGTCTCTTGTTCAAAATTTGAAGAAGATTAAGACATGCTAAACAGCTTTATCACACTAATCAATACTTAAATGTACACAAGCACTTTACTGCACCTTTCAATAGCCTTCTCTATGCATTCGAATACAGAAGTTCTAAATATTAAGCTAACATAGGAAACAGCAAAATTGTTCAGTACATTACACAATAGAGCAGGACAAATGAAAGCTACATTGCAATTGAATATCCTGGCTAACTAAATATAACAAAGAACATAAAATACTGGTCAAACTACTGACTATTATAAGAAAGCTTAAATAAAAAATACACTTACTATGTTCTTGAAGCAAAATATACCAGGAATGCCAGAAAATGTGTACAGAAACTACTTTCAGAACAGCAGCTTCTCCATCAGGAAGCTTATTTGCATTTACAGGGTTTCAGTTTTTGGTATAAAAGAAATAAAACTTAATGATTATTGTTTTAATTAATATTCCATCTTTTTTAACTTACTCAATTTAATTTTCAGGATTTATATTCACTTATTTTGCCCCTATATATCTTCCATGTATCTTTTACTTAAAGAAGTTAAAGCTTGTGTTTATATAACCATTTTATTTGGGAAAAAATAAAAGAAATGTGCACTTGAAAATAGTGTGCACCAAAGCATTACCAGTAATCCTCGACTTTTCTTGTATTCCTTGACAATTTGTTCGATGTTCTCCACCAGTCCTGCCTGAGCAACCCACTTAATGTTGAAAGTCTCTTTTAGAAACATAGATTCCATTCGCAGGTTCACAAGCAGCATATCCAAATGCATTTGCTGAGGGAGCAAAGCTACATTTATTTAAAGACTTAAGCTATGCATGTTAAAAGAACACTGTTAGCTTAAACTAGTGACAAGAGTGCAGGGGTGAGAATAGAAAGACTTAAAGGATAAGGAATGAAGGTGTGTGCACAAAGCAAATCACTTAAGCTTATTAAAACGATAAACTTTTTTAATGTGTATTTGTAAGAGTATTCTCCTGAACATATCAGAATATGAAACATTAAACAATTACTCTGTACAACATAAAGGTTTCATATAATATAAAGTTATCTAGTACCATCTTAAAACTAGCAGGGTGGTAATTTGTTTTTTTCTCCTATAAAAAGTTTATTCTGGATAAATACATGAATACAACATAATTTCTGTATGCTGTGTTCATCAGTCTTAGCTGCATCTCATTATTAACATGTTTTTTTATTCTTATCATTTTGTGTATGTTTTGTGGAGTTCTTTAATAAGCAAAGTGCAGCAGTGACATCAGTGCTCCACTGCTTTTCTAAATTAGGCTGTAATATTATGGTTAAATTCTAATTTTTTTTCTAAATTTAAATTCACTGTATGTATTTTTAGGCATGTTTCAGGGTTGAATTTTTCTTGTGAAATAAAAAAAAAATAAAATTATATATTTCATGGTGTTATACTTTAAAGTTTACATCCTTTCCTTAAGTAATAAAGGGTAATAATAATATATATATAAATATATAAAATAAAAAAAATAATAAAAAGTACTAACTGTTAACTCTTTGTTCAAGAATGCCTTTTCTTTTGGAATCCTCTCAATTTTTCCAGGTCCAACATTTTTACTGATACACTATCAAGGAAGAAAAAAAAACCCAAACGTTTATCAAATCAGATTCTTAGAAAAAATTGTACAGGATTTCTGTGGAATATGTGCTTTAAATTTTACGTTACACTACACCTGAAAAATCAGTACATTGATATGAAATAGATAAAAAAACAGCATATTAACTTTAATGTTAGTATTAAACACTTTTGTTTTGCTACATTTCGCTTCCTCTTTAATACTTGGAACAAATAAATCCCACACCAACCAACCCCCTGAAAACCACAGAAAAGTGTTCCAAAGCTCCTAAATCGAAGTACAACTTCCTACTCCTTAGGAACTGTTTAGAGTCAATTTTATTTCTCATCACTTCCCCTTCAGGTTTTGGAAGTATTTAATTGTTAACAATCAGAAGGGTTTTCAGATTAATTCCACCAACAGTTTCTAAAGTATTTGAAAGTATGCTTTTTTGGAAAGTATTGCTTGGGAAAGTATTTTACAAAAGTCACATTGACTCTCCCAAAATAGATCCTATGTATCTGGGTATCCTTTAATGCATTAATTTATTATAATTTCAAATACTGTACCTGGTTATTAGCCAATGGTATTAGGCATATTGGCCTATAATTCCCAAAACACTTCAGGAACCTGTGTTTTCCCATTGGCATCACATTTATTGTCCTTCAGGACTGTGATAAACAGCAGATTGTACTCATGAATTTACAATTCAGAGTTATTTTATCTTTGAGCTATTTGAAACTTTAGTGGTTTCTTAGTGTTCTTTTTGTCAGTTCATTCTATACTCTTTTCCACAGTTACTTTAATTTTATACAGATCCTGTAGCAAGTTACCTACAAAGAGATCCTGAAGCATTAACATGCTTCCAAATTCTTACCCATGCCCACTACTGTGAAACATCTCTGCTATGGCCTTGTCTTCTCTAAGTGCTCCTTTTGTATCACCATCATCAATTTGCCTGACAGATTTTCTGGCAGGCATTTTGTTCTTTAAGTGTTTCAAAAAAAGGATATTCATTTTGAGTCTTTCCTGACAGTTTATCTTAAGTATTTCTTTCATTTGCCATGCCAGATTTCATAGAATCATGATGGTAGGTGTTGATTGCTAGGTGCAGATTTCATGATGTTTTCTTTTCTGTTTACTTCATCTGGACATAACTGTAAGTTTTTGAAGTTTGAAAACTTTTTTTCCTTCAACCTACAGGTTAACCATGCTAATTTTCACTTTCACTTTCCCAGATTGTTCCTAATAAGTAGGATGCAATGACCTTATATGACCAATAATGTAAATTTCAATAACCTCTACCCTTCTCCTCTAAGGACTTAATATATTTAATGTCTTTTGTCTTCATTTTTAATTAATGTGTTTCAGAAACAGCACAAAGAATCTGTAAAATCTTGCAGAATTTTTCAGAGCATGATATTTTCATATCTATTTTTCTTAATAAAGAAGCACAGCTAGATATTTTGTTTGGAAAGAAGTTCATAGGATAACAAGCAACATCTGTAGAAGATATAAATTTAGCCTGCTGTAATGTCCATGACCCATTTCCAGTTCTGTGCCAGTTAACTAGTATCACATTCCAGATTGAGCATTGCTAGTCATTTCTTAGAGGATTTCAGAATAATTTTCCACGTCATTTACTACACAAGATAATTCAGGGAGACCTAGGAGCTTCTACTTCAGTAAAATGTATAGCTTTTAAAACCTTAAAGAAAATAACTGAAAGAAATCTCTTACCTTTATTAATTCTTGAAGAGTGTGCATAGATACATCTACTGCAAGTATATAATGAAACTTTGGCCTATGGTCTGCTATATTTTGTAACACTCTGGAACACAACAAGGATAGTCAGGGCTGGTAGTTAGAAAAGCATATTGGGCTTTCCTTGTTAAGTGCATTTCGGAAACAGTACAGTAAAATCTTGCAGAACTTTCCAGAGCATGATATTTTTATATCTATTTTCCTTAATAAAGAAGCACAGCTATGTATTTTATTTAGAAAGAAGTTCAAAGGATAACAAGCAACATCTGTAGAAGATACAAATTTAGCCTGCTGTAGACTCCATGACATATTTCCAGTTCTGTGATGGTTAACTGATATCACACTCTAGGCTGAGCATCGGTAGCACAGCACCAGTGCAGAGAGGTTTTCCAGAATGCATATCTAATCCTAAAGAAACAGAAGGCTCTGTTGACCCAATAAGAAGGTCCAAAGAGTGTTCTTAAGCCTACTCGCCCCAATTTAAAAGCCTCAGTACTCTTTAGTATATTTGGATTTGTTATCTAGCTATGTATCAGTTATTATCCAGGGGAAATTTTTATTACTTACGCTGCTAAATCAAGAACATGAATGGTTGGAATAAAATTTTTTCCATCTCCAAAAACAGGTATCACAGGAGTCTCACTAAGCCAACCTATCTGAAAATACAAATGGAGAATGAAGTGAGGAGAAGGTTACTTTTAACTAGAGCTAAAAAAGGAGCATTTGTTTACTAGTCAAATCTATATATTCAGGATGAATGGAACTGCAGTAAATGGAACAGTCCTTGAGAAACACTGACTGGCAGCCTATTAAAACCAAGAAATGATTTTTTTTTTAAAAGAATATTCTTTGATCTTGACAAATATTACTTTGTATCCCAGATAAAATAAATGCTTGGAAAAAAAGAGCATATAATGTTGAGAAGAAAACCAGTTTTCCTGATTCCACTGATATGACAGACATGTTCTCACTGTAACGTACATATGAAGATACTGTTCAAAACCTGTGGAAAAATCTAAAGCACCTTAGTGCTTAAAAAAAAAGAGGCAAACACTTTCATTGTAGCTAAAACATTTCAAAGGGAAAAAAAAAATCACTTTTGTTCACAAAAGCATTAAGCTTAGAATTCCAAAGCTACTAAAAACACACTCAAACACAGTGTGATTTGGCCCCTAGAAATTAAATGAACCTTCAAAAATAGTTGGATGTCTACCTTAAAAAAGTAGTGCAAGACTCCTTCCCCAGCTCCATATTGATGTCCTGAGGCAACAACATAAGTTGAAAATTTAAGTTTGTTCTGTGAAGTAAAAATAAACAAGAAAGTTTTTATAAAAATACGGTACTGCAAATGGAATACTGAATTACCTTGAAAATGGAGTACTTGTGTAATAAATACACAAATTATGTAAATTATATCAGTTGAAATTTGTAGCTAGATAATTGATGCATATCCTGTAGTTTATGAAGTCATATTGCTAATATTTCCTTAAAAAAAAAAGTATTGCTCCATCAGAATTGACCTGTCTACATTTGAAGTGAAATTCTAAAAAAAATGTAATAACATTAAATTAATAAAACTTAATAAAATTAAATTAAATAAAATTGTTAATAAAACTGCATGTTTAAAACTGAGTTAATGAAATTGCAAGTTATGTAAGTCAATGAAGTGAACAGCATAACTCATGGTTCTACTTTCTTTTTCCAAGAAAAATAAGTCTGAAATTTGTTGAAGCTATTTTTTTAGTTGCATTGTATTTGTATTTGACTGCCTAAAGAAGTGGGAAATGTTGGATTAATGATTTTACAACTACTTCATTTTAATTTTGATATATAGTCTAAAAAAAATAAAGAAATCAAGAAATCTGACTCTAAACATTTTCCTAACCACACCATGATCAATCCACATATTTTTTTCCTGACCATTACTGCATAATGTCACAAATTTGCCTGTCCTGGATGCCTGTTTATGTATAATGTTACTGCTTGGATCAGTGTTGAGGATGGTTATACAGAGAAAAGGAAAAAAAAAATGAATTCATTTTAAGGAGTAAAATTTCCAAGAAAATATTTTAAATTTTGACCAGTAACTTCAAAATTTTTTAGAATAAATAAATAAAATAATTATAATGTTGCAAAGATCCTAGACATTATATATCTATGTAACACTATGCAAAAGAACCTACATTTACCAGTAGAGGAAATAAATGCCCAGATTTGGGATCTACTTCTTTTTTTAGTGAAAAAATGCATCTTTTGTTATCAAAGTTATACTATTTCAGAAACATCAAACTAAGAATGCTGTTAGTCAATCTTTGTATATGCAAAGCATCGTCTAAAGGGATGGCAAGTTGTAACATCGGTGTATTGTATCTGTGTATGTGCTTTCATCTATGTACTTACAAAATAAAGCTTTGTAATTAAAACTACCTCAACTCAGTTGAATGCAACAGCTTTTTAGTAATCATGAGAAACATTAAAAGCAGAAGACATTAGAGAGAGCATAAGAACTCACACATTTAGTTTACATGGGTAGTACCATGATATAAACTGTTTGTGCCCTAAGAGTAGCAGCTCCCAGGATTGTTCTGGACAGGCTGCAAACATGCCCCAGGGGAAAAAAAAAAAAAAAAAAAGCTGTAATTTCCATCTCCCAGCAGGAAAAACCTGCCTCTTGTGAAAGCAAAGGTTGTTATTTCTCATCTCCCTTAGGAAGACTGTAACACAAGATTTTCCCGTTTACCATACAGCAGCTTCTGCAGTAGCCACTTGTGGAGAGAAACCAGAGTTTGGCACTGAGTGCTATACTTCACTGAAATACAAGCCTCTGAAACAGGTTCAAGTCCTCTAAAAAGATCTGTCTAGTTTCACAAGTCACACATATGAGAAATACTAGTTGAGATGACTTGGATATACTTCAAAAAATAAGACAATGATTAGGCAAGCTTCAGTTACTTATAGAACGTTTAGTGACAGGTAAAGACCTTCAAGTTCCTATGCAATATTCATTAAAGCCACTAGATGTCACGTTCTAGCTATCCGAATCAGTTCTAGGCTTTGGTGGGTTTACGTTGGTTTGTTTGTTTTATTCTAATAAAATGTTTGGAGTGGGAAACTGGTGTAAATTAGTGGCTTCAGGAACTGTAATGCCACTGAGAACAGAGCTGGGAGATGAAGAGCTCCTCTGTCTGTGGTAGGCAGATGTTTCTCCATGGATTCTGAATTTGGCAAGACCCCGCAGTCTGTGATTGCTCTCTAAGAAAAGCTGCACAGCCCAAATGCCCTGACACCAAAGGTAAAGGTGAAAAAATGATAGTCGTAAAAAGCAAAGGCTTCTAACTCACAATTCTTGCTGAGTTTTAAGCAAAATATAGGTGGAAGATACACTGACTCAGAGAGATGAAATCTTGCTTTAAGCAACAATACCCATTAAATTGCACTCTGAACAGATAGGAAGGTTAAGTAACCCTTCTGTTCTAAAGTGCAAGATCTTCTTTACATGACCAACATGGCTGCTGAATCCTAGTATCTCCTGATGAGCGCTTTGCAAATGAGTTGCAACAGTAATTTCTTTCACAGATGGCACATTCCCCAGATGCTGCTGAATTTAGAAATGAGTAAGAACTCTAATCCAGAAGTCTCCAGCCATCACAGGAAGCTAGTGTTGACCTACTGGGAAGAACAGATGCTTTGGAGCCTTCCTGTTCCAAAGTGCTAAGAGAAACTGAAAGAGAGGCAGTGATACTCATTGAACCTGTCCTTGGAGTTCTGGAGGAAAAGGGTTCCTTTTGAGATGCCTACAAGATGTGTGTATTGAAAATATTCAAGTTGCTTTATCGTGTTTTGCTACATTGTTCCACTGTCTTCTCAACAGACATTCAGTCTGGCAAACGTTTAGAACCTAGTTATATTAATACCTTTGTTATGTAGTGACTCAGTGCTTTGGAATAGTCAGAAAGATTCAGTCAATTGTTCATCTGGGTGTTACTGGTGGCAGAAGTTATTGCAAGGTTTGAAGGACACTGTTTACAATCTTCATGTTTCTAACATCACCAATATGAAAGTTATTCCATAATCTTATAACTCCAAGTTAGCAGAGTAAAAATAAGAACAATTTACCACTGGTCTTTCAACCTGTAAAGCAAATTTTGCTGGCTTTGTATACTATTAAACCCATGTTAGAATAGAATAGAATAGAGTAGAATATCTAGTGCTATTTTTTCAGGAGGGCATAAGATGACAAGTACATACTCGAATCAAAGTAAAGTTTTTCCCTCCCTCTATAATTAGTCTGTTGAATTTCCACAATGGAAAATAAGTTATATTTATTATGGAAGACTGCTAATGTACAAAGATAATGACCAAATGATGTCTTCTCATATATCGTATTTCATTGCCTTCCAGTTTTCTTTCCTAATCCCCTCAATACTCCATCTCTAACAACAGCAGTGTCAATTTTCCTGAGTTGTGAAGCACAATGTGAGCCACTCTTGGCGTACATTTATAATAGCTCTTAAATACGAAGAGAGGTATGCTCTGTTCTCTAGTAAGTTCAGTAGTCTAACCAGGTCAAAACAAAGCTGAAGGAAGTGATTTTTAAAAACATATGAAGTGATAATATATATTCTAGTTGTTCTCGGTCAGTTCTGTGGCCATGATTTTAAACTGAACTATAGGGTAGAACAGAAGTCAACACGCCCTCTGCTCTAAGAGCACAAACTATCCAGGAATGTGCTAGGTGTGGCCACAGCATCTTCTAAGTATTTAAATAAGACATAATATTAACGTAGCTTGCAAATATTTAAAGATGTTGCTTTTCTTTAAAACTACACTAATATCCCTTTCCTCTACATTCTTTCATCCTCAACTCTTTCCCCAAACTGGCCATAGCTTTAATTCTCTGTGATACAACCAATGAAATAATACATTTTTTTAAAAAATGAGATAAGCATGACTTACTCACTATCTAAGGTAAAAAGGCAGAATTTGGGAATTGCATTACGCAGATGTGCATCAAAAGACATTACAATCTTCTCTATACTTGATATTTTATTAATAATTGATGTTATTCATACTTATCAAGAGAATAACATATTCTTAAAATTTATTCAAATTGTTGGTAATTTCCATTACTAGTATAAAGCTCCAAGTAAGAATACCAAACAATCTATGCTTATAAAAAAGTTCTTTACATACAGTTTTCCCAAGTTTGATAACGAGCTTTTCAGCATTTAGGTGATCCATAAAGTTAGGATGAGATTTTCTTCTGCGATAATCTTCATCAGTAAAAGGAATCTCAGGATCTTCCTATGAAGGAAAAAATGTGACTGCTATACATAGAACAATTTTTAAGGGCCTAAATGGTTAAAATAAATTCTTAA
>WTSP01001784.1:115281-144266 GCA_025331215.1 Actenoides lindsayi | reverse complement strand
CCTTCCTTCCTTCCTTCCTTCCTTCCTTCCTTCCTTCCTTCCTTCCTTCCTTCCTTCCTTCCTTCCTTCCTTCCTCCGGAAAACAGACCCAAAGATTTTTTTTTACTTTGGTATTTTTTTGAATTGGAAAGAAAAATTTCTACTGGATTCTAAAAAGAAAGCTACAAAACCATATTGCTTCACTTCAGCTGAGTAAAAGCCTCACATTTGACATGACATTATTTTTCACAATTTCTAGAACTGTTTCACGTCTTTAAAATACCAGATTCCTTAAGGCATGCCAGTTCCCTGCTAGAGTCAATACTGCTACTGTGACATAAATTAAAACTGAAGACTCACTGGTTTTCCTTTACTTTCAACTGTGACCTGCGCCCAACAGGCATTATTATTAAATTACTCCATGTTTTTGTGGAGTGCCTCAAGATATCTCGGAGCAACAAGACACTGTACAGTTAAATTTTACTAGCTCTGTGCTGTTTTATCATTTGAATTTCATTTGATTACTTCAGCACATGATTGAACTAGATGCTGATGACAGCAGTATTTCTAATGTACCTTGCAGAAACACTGACAGAAATGTGTTCAGCTCGAGGGGAATGGTCAGGGCAGCCCAATAATATGGGCTTGGGTCAAAAAGATGTGCACCATCTCCAGCCATCATGAAATGTGAAGACAGGACTCTGAAGGGTGAGAAAATGCATGGGCAGCTGGAAAAATGAGACCCAGTTTTTCATCTTGCATGGGGATAGGAAGTCTCCTCCAAGATATAAACCGCACTGGCAGAAATGATGCTGAGATCTGATTCTTCCATGACACTCAATGCTACCCCCATTTTTGAGGTCTTGCAGCCTTTGCCAGAACTTAAATCCAAGAGGGAAAACCATAAGCAAGATAGCAACAAAGTCAGATGGAGAAGAGCAATTTATTCCTCCTTCCGGCACTGGGCAGTTTCACATCAAAGTTCTGAGGAATGTTTTCAAACCTACTAATTCCTTGTGCCAATAAAAAGCCCTTGTGCAGAAAGTAGCTTTGCTCAGCAGTTTGTTTTTAATAATTTCCACCAGATTTTTTTAACTCCTTATAAAAATCTACCTATGAGTTGGCGAGGAATTCTTGCAACATCATTTCACAATACTTTTTTACCCTTGTCATTAATTTCCATTTTACCACAGAGGAAGCATTCTTGAATGGTTAGCAATTCTTGAATGTTTAGCAACAGCTAAATTCCAATACTGCAGACACAATGGTTTTGTAAGAGATTTTATGTCAATTAGTAATAGAGATGTAAAACCAGAAATGTTATGACATGAATGATTTTCAAAGTTTATTTTAAGTTGTACACATGAAAAATCATTCTTATTCTCTGGTTACAGCAAAGCAAATTTCAATCATTCTGAGATGGGGAAGTGCACAGTAAAATACTTAATCATAACTCTTGCAAATAAAAGACATGCAGAATGATTTTCTATAAAAAGATCAGTTCTGAGCAGAAGGGGGTTTTCTTGTCTGTAATTTTTCCACCTGTACCTACACAAGCAAAGAAGTTCAGGAGCCTGCACTATCTCCACAGCAACAGCATAATTGGTATTGACACCACAGGAGCTATATCCTGGGCTGAGCAGAGGGCTTACCCCTATGCATTTCTAGATAGCTTTGCTTACCCCACCCTGCCCTGCCCTACCCAAACATTTAAATTTTACACTTGGCAAAGTGGTAATGGAAGACTATATTCAGAATACCTTTTACGAGTTCCTAGTTTATTCACTGCAACTACTAGTGCAAAGATTAGTCCAAAAGAAGTGGCTGAGATGTCTATGTTAGGCATTTAAACTGCAGTTTGAATTGTGTCCTGTGGTTCTTAAAGTTTAGATTATCCTGTCTGATCAAGATAAAGCACATAAGGACTGCAAATCCTTGTCACTCCTTAACCTTGTAAAGCACTGAAGGGCCATAAGCTTGTCTCACCATGTCTTGAAAAGGCTGCTACGCTTTTCAGAAGGGGCACCCAGTTAAGGCTCACAGAAATGGAACTCATTGTACCTAGCTTTAAACGTTTACCCTGGGGGTGCCTGGTGCCTAGTAACTCCAGGTTGCCTTTACACATGTCTTTTAGATAACAGTGGCAGGTTAGTGCTGTTGACCATGAAGAAATGAAGAGCTGTTCACTTTGGGATTTTTGAGATGGAGAGAAATATTAATTCAGGGTACATATTAAAAAAAATAAAAATCAGCTAATGTTTTAGAACATTGAGCCATGTCAGAGAATCTACTCTTTCTGTCAGTGCAATGTAACCGACTGGAGGACTTGTTACCAGGCTCTCAAAATCAGCAGCTAGCTCCACAACAAGGATGCAGCTTTTCAAACATGCTCAGATTACGGATTTTCTTCTATTATTGGCTCAGTACCAATCTATTTGAAATCCATTCGTTGTGTCAAATATCTTTAGAAATGCAAAGAAAGCTGGTCAAAATACACTGAATATGTGGAAAACTTTCTGATTATGGACAACAGAACAGTGTCTCCCTAAAAGCGGTGAAACTTTATACTCAGAAAACTTAAGCCTAGTAAGCCTTTGATAGGCAGAGAGAAGAGATAATCTAATTCATCTTTATACTTTCTCATACCTGAGAAGCAGGAATTCAATTGAGATTATCACATTTTTCTCTGCATTGATACATCCAGATCTGCCACAGTGAACCACTAGCATAGACGCTGTACCTGAGATCATGGCAGGTATGACTACAGGTTCTGCTTGGTGAAGATGAAGACAAATAATTCAGTCTCCATATACATTTATAGAAGAAGGAGTAACAACAGGCTTAAACTGCAACAATTCAGTCATTTCTAATGATGAGAGAGTGAAGCACTGGAGTGGGCTGTTTGGGAAGAATAAGAAATATCTGTTGTGACAGGTCTTTAATGCGAGATTAAACAAATCTGCAGGAGAGGAGGAAGGTACAGAAGGGCAGAGGTGGGACATGGTGACCACCTGAGGTTCCTTTACAGACCAGTTTTTCTGTGATTTGATGACTAGGGCTGAATATCAAGAATCGATATCAAGAATCAATATCAAGAATTTCTAGAGCAAAAATTGTTTGGAAATATATGGGCTGTTTTTATGGTTGGGTTTTGGTTTTTGTTTGTGGGGTTTTTTGTTGTTGTGGTTTGGTTTGGTTTGGTTTGGTTTGGTTTTGTTCTGTTTGTTGTTGTTTTGTTTTCCCCAAATACTTAATAAGCTGTGAAAATGTGTCCTATGTATCAAGTCCTGACAGTCACTGAATTTTTACATTTGGAAGAGAGGTGCATTGAATGTGAAGAGGGTTTTATTTACACTACAATACAGAATTTGCTATCTCAGTCAAGTTTAGCTTTTTCCTTTCACGCCTCAGTGCAGTGTTGTTAAAATGGCAATAAAGCAAGAGGATGACCTCACATTGCAGGCAAGGGCTGTGGGATCTGTAAACAGGATATGCTCATAAGAAATATTATTAAATGCTATCAAGCTTCTGACTGTCATAATAAATACATTAAGAGGCATCTCAAAGGGCAGGCTGAGTGCAATGTAGGTGATCTGACTGGAATATGAAAAGAACTGCAGATGACAAGCTAAGTGAATAGAAAAAAAGCTAATGGATAGTGATGGAGCAATATGGTGTGGGTCACAGCGCAGGACCAGCACTCCTGATGAGCAACAGAATTTCTGGGAGAGATTTTGAAGGTATGGGGCAGTCCCTTTTCTTGGTAGGCACCTCATCCCTGTTTGGCACTCCTCACTAGGGGGGCACCCACTAGGGCAGGTACCCATCTGGCAACACTTCATAGTAATCACGGACTGAGCACTCACTGTGCACCCTGACACATGCCTTAAATATTGAGAGATTGTGAGCAGCATGATATTCATTTCACTGGGAATTGAAATTGGGTATTTGTCCATAAGACAATGTTCTGGAGTCACTGACCAGGTAAGGTGTGAAATGAAAAGGCATACAGTATAAAAAAACAGTTCCCTGCATAAAATTAAGTTTTAACCTAAGCATCATGCTTCAAGATAGTGCAGCACTTCTCTGGGAACAGGCAACATTCATGAATATTAGTAAAATGGTAAGATGTTGATAAAGGTTTTTCCAATAGCTATAGTTTCCTCTATGAAAATATTTTCAAGAGACAGTCAGGAAAGAGTATATGATCTGACAGGGAGAAAAGCAAAAGTCATGCTATTTTTGTCTCCTGAGAGACTGGTTGTAATTACGACAGTTAAGAAAAAAGCAGATTACTGGCTCATCTCCTTTTCCTCTGTAATATTTCCATCATTTGACATTCTTTTGGATTCTGTAAAAAATCTGAAAAGACCTCAACCACTGTGGTTTTAGGATTAGAAAAGGAAAGGCTATTTTGTTCATCCTGAAGTCTATGGTAGGGAGAATTACTGTTATGTATGTCACTTTGGCAGATATATAACCCTGCTCACTCACAGCTACTAACATGTTCTGCTCATTTTGGTGCAAAGGTGAGCATTAGAAGATACTTGGGATACGATCTTGAGTTCAACATAGTGTAGAACATACTTTTTTATTTAGTTTGTGCTCACATAACCCCTGCAGCTTCCTCTAGCATAAATACCAGACAAAAATGTTTGGGCTGCTCTATTTTCCACTGATTATCCACAGACCAGTGGGTCCCATAGATCCAGACAGCAAATGCTTAGGAAACCACAACTATGTTATCTTACCTTCATTTATCTTTTTTATGTTTGAAACTTTGAGGTAGATGGTGTTCTGGAAACCCTGCCCTTTGCTGCACCAGCATAGAGCAGCCGTAGGCAGCCGGAGGGGTGCACTGTTTGCTTTGATATTCCAGACACCTTCAGTAACAATTAGAAAAGCTGGTGAAGATCATTAATACAATTATATAAATTAAGCTAGAGACTGAACTTGGTCAACTTAACAGAAGCACAATCTTTGCTTGGTGAAGTGGAGCTGTTTCTACCAGTATTTGTATTCTTTTCCTTATTACACGGGTGTTAGCATCTCTAACTTGTTCGATATCTTTAAAAGTGTTAATAGGACCTAGGATTCTGATGTTTTCTCTGAACCTGAAGAAGGTTTTTTTTTTGTTCAAAATAAACATAAATGAAATAAAAATAGCCCTATTGGGCTAAACCAGAGATCCAGTTAGCCTGGCAGTGTTTTCTCAAGTTGTCCAATAAGACATGTTTAAAAGAAAAAGTAGAAGAAACATGATCCTTTCCCTTTTATAACCTTTTTGCTTCTTGAAATCAACAATTAGTATTTCCTGAGCTACACGGCACAAGTTTAAAAGTTGTCATTGGATCCATTGCTTGCTAACTTATCTAATTATTTTTTAACTTATTTATTTTTTATACAGTACCATATAGTAATGAGTAACAGAATTTAATTATGCATTGTACAGAAAGGGACTATCCATTGCCTGGTTTAAACTTGAGACCAGAAAGATTTCACTGAAGCTTCCTAATCATGTTTCACATTCCCTGTTTTTTGTATCCATCCTGATTTTGTGGACTTCTATTACACAAGCCATGGATTGGAGGAGCATAATGAAATAAATTAAGTATTTTAAATTGCATTTTTAAAAAATGCTGAACTCATATTCTAGATGAGGTAACACACCCTAGTTTGGTTAGAAAAAGAGGAAGTTTTGGGCCTTTGAAAAGATTATCCTTTAGCTATCTCTGCTAACAGGTTTGTCAACTGTATTGCTGAGTGTTCTTAACTTTTTAGTGAGACACAAGAAGCTGATCAGGTACACATGTCACACTATCTGTAATACTTTATTTGTATCTTATCTCTGGATTTGGGATTAAAAATCAGCCATAAACTGATTGAAAATCCATAAGGCTTTTAAAATCTGTAGAATAACTAGACAGTTCATATTTAAAAATCATAGATAGCTCAAAGAAATTTTGGCACTATATAATGAAAACTTTTTTTGTGGGTTATTAGCTCTTAAACATTGCTTATATAGGGGAAGAAAGGAGTTGGAGAAAGCAAGGTGATTCAGGTAAAACTACAACAGTAAAACGCTCTTACCTGTGCAAAATTCCCCAAGGATTCTCTGCATTCAGTTAAGTTTTGTTTTAAAAATGCTTCCATACATTTCTCCTCAAAAAGGTTAGAAATATCCCTTGAAAAGTTATTCTCTCAGTCTTGCCTCTCGATTAAATTAAGACAGCACCACTTGCCCACATGGTCATGAGTGTATGAGCACAAAGGTCCAACAGACACACATAAGGTCATTCCTATCTGAATTTTAGCTTGATTTTGTAACAAAAGAGTTCTCCTGGGCCTACAGCAGCCCTGTTTATCTGGACTGAATTTCTTACAGACAAAAAGAAGTAAAGTATGCACTGTTAATTTACACCAGTTCTTTTTGACCACTGAAAGACTAAGTGGAAATGCTGATCCCTAAAATGCACATAAATATACATGAGCTCAAACACCTCATTTTACATCTTGATGCTTAATTTAAAAGTGGACACTTTTCCCCTTTATGCTCTTTCAAACAGAAGCCCTGAAATTGTGGGATTTTTATTTAATAGACAAAACCAAATTTTAGCAAATACTAACAATAGAAAGTGTGCTTCCAAAAGGGTACATGGGTCTTGGTTGGTAATATGCAATTTCCTAAACACTGAAACAAACATTGATGTGAGTGGCTGGAAGATTAATGTTATATTGATGACAAAAATGGAAAAACGATTTAGGGAATCAAGAGGTAATTAAATCCTTGACAGATTCACTTGACTAAGGACCATTAGTTATATGAATGAATTATTCCCCTGAGGCTTTGATTACATACAGGAAATAGACATTTAACAAGTGATTTCATTGGCAATATAAAGCTTTTTATCTCCCAAAATAAATGTCAACATTAATTTACAGGGTTGCCAAGAGTGGTCATTTCAAACTAAAAAATGTAGCCTGGACTCCTGAAGAAATGCAATGAGATGAGTAAGTCCTTTCACAAGGCATTTTGTTATATATTTTATACCAAGTTTTCTGCATGTGCAAATAATGTGCACAGGCTGAACTCTGGTTCCATGAAGCTTATAAATCTGGAAAACTGGTTTCAGTCAGTGCAATTATTCTGTTTTTGCACTGAACCTAATAACAGTTCTGTAGTGTAGTATAGGGAAGTATTTGCAAGTCTGATTTGCAAGTCTTATTTTGCTGGCATGTAGAGGCTTGGGACTCACTGTGCTAGCAACTCATGTTCATGGCAAGAGGAGCTTCTTACCCTGCTGATCTGTCTGAGTGAAAGGGCACAGAATAAACTGGGATAAAGGAAATATTCTAATTCCCATTACAGAGGGAAATGTAAGGAAAAGATATTAAGAATGAAAGTTTCAAACTAGGCAGAGGACCACAGGAACAGCAGGTCTGCAAGGGACATGCTGAACCACTTGGTTTTGTTCCTTGCTAGCACCCACCCAAGACTGCATCCTCGCCCTGCCCTGTGTTTCTGCAGCCAAACAGGACTTTTTGCTGATGGTTTCAGAAGCTCTGTCTTTTGATTTGCTCATAGAAGCCCTCGCTTGTAAATCCCATGCATGTCAACTGAACTGTTTTCAGAAATAAATCCTTGCAAATGTGATGTCAAGTATTCACTGCTGCTACAAATGCAATTTACAATTCAGTGGAAAAATACACCTCACCAGCCAGGACTGTGGGCATTTCTCATGCCGTAATTCTTGCCAGCCAGATGGCAGTGTACAGGATACTAGACATCAGACTAGTGAGAACTGTTGACTGTTGGGCATAATAAAGCGATGCTGCAGAGCAGTAACAGCAGGAATGCTGTTTTCTCTAGATTGCACTGGTGGAAGGGAACTTGCATGTTTTGTGCTGGCTGGCCTGTCGTGCCTGCTGTGAAACACACCTGTGTTCAATGTCTGTCACAACAGTCAAAGCAGAACATCCGAAATGTAAATTTTGCATCTGTTAACTTTCAATGTTTTGTTTGAGATTTAACAGCTTTTGAAGCCAGGGAATTTACACTTCTTGTCCCATTTCATTAAATAATTATCCATCTGCATTGTTTTTTAAAGTTTTTTCTTCTCTATCAATCATTTAACTAAAATCACAGCTATCACAGGATCCTCTTTATTTTCTTAATATCCCTCAGTTAGGAGGCACTGTAAGTAAGTATTGCTATAAAAAGAATACTTATTTCAAAGCTTATATCATACTATGCTTCTGTCTATATTTCACTATACTCCAGGTCTTGGTTGCAACAATCTAAATATTCCTTATGTTGCTAAAATGTTATCTACTCTGAAACATATAAAACAATTGCAAAGTGCAATTTCAGAAGGTTCCACTATTTACGTACCCCTTTTGCATCGATTACACCAGGTTTTGCATTGAATTTCACTGTCTTCAAACGTGCACGCTCCTTTCTTTCAACTCTGGGAAAAACACAAATAAAGAAAAATATGTTGATTATAGCAGTGTTTTGAATGATACATTTGATATCTGATTTCCCAAGACCATCGGTGGCTCGCTAACTATAAAGTGAGCATTTAAAGCAAATTTTGTAAATTAGAAAAGGAGAGATATGAGGTCACTTCCTCAGCCAAGCAGCAGTTTTCTGGCAAACATGGAACTGGATTTGAGTCCTACACCAGCAGAACAGCATTGCCTCCCAGCACACATGGGACTGTGGTAAAAGCACAGATCTACCCTCTGACTGAACATAAATCAGGCAAGAATTAGGGTCATTCTATGGGCAGAGGAATGAACCAGGTGCTGACAGAGAAAAAGCTGCTCACCTTTCAGATGTGTACTTTATGATGGAATAAATTTTATAGAATCACAGAATCATTTAGTCGGAAAAGACCCTTAAGATCGAGTCCAACCGCAGACCTACCATTGCCAAGTCCACCACTAAACCATGTCCCTAAACACCATGTTTACACATCTTTTAAATACCTCCAGGGATCGTCACTCAACCACTTCCCTGGGCAGCCTGTTCCAATGATCAAAAAGCTTTTCAGTGAAGAAACTCCCTCTGTGTGAGCACCTTTTTGTCCTCCTACAGAAGGAATTTTGTTCCTTAGCTTATATAAATTATGAACTTCTAGATCATCCAAATAAGACCTAAGACCCCAAACTGCAGTGTGGTATGACCCAAAACTTGGCTTGGTCTGTGAATTTCTGGTATTCATATATTTAAAGTTGAAATGCTTCAATGAAAAGCCTCAAAAGTTATTTGGTCCTGATATCTATACCTTCAATAAACAGAGCTTGAGAGAGATGATGTCCATGCCTTCAGAGTGAAAAAATACAATGATCTAAGAAATTCTCTTTGGGAGAGAAATACATATCAATATCAGTGGCAATGAGCCGATGTCAGAGAAATTAATTCTAAATAAACCACAGGCAGTATTAATGGTGGCTTAATTTGTTTAGCCACCAAAATAATATGGAAAAGTAATGTGTGACACCTCAAATCATTTGTATCTTAGAATCAAGACTGGACAAACATAAGTTACAATCTTCAGTATAGAAGAGAAAAAAGACACACACACACACACACACACACACACAGCATTTATAACGGACATCACACTACATAATTCAGTGTTTCTGTCCCTAAATACTATGGATCAATATCCAGAATTTCCATTATTCAATGAATGAACATTATTTTAAAAACATGTTAATAAAACTTAAAATCTGTTAGCATACTGAAATATGTGCGGTAAATATTTACCTGTGGGACAGTTATATATCCTTTTGTATATTTAGAAAGTTCACCATTCCTACAAGATTTACATATGTTGTATATTTAAACTTTTAACACAATATGCTTAAATACCAGGAACAAAACAAAAAAAATTAAAGAAGGGGTGAACTGTCCCCTAAACAAAATCAACCCCCAAGAAAATCAGGTGTACAGAGAAATCTGAAGAAAGGAAGAAGCTTTTCATGTCTTTACTCCCCTTGACTAATATGGTCACTACTGTAAAAGTGACATTTACTACCTTTGCAAAATCATCTACAGAATCTACCATCTACTGGCCCAAGCAAAAAAATTCAACCATCTAACTATAATTGAAACAGTAACTCTATTTGTCTAAGATTAGGAATTGCTCTAGGAAATTGAAGTTGAATCCTGCAAAGCTAGCTTATAAGAGCTCAATATTGTATTTTTATTAGACAACAAATAGCTGGGAAACAAATGAGGTTTAACATCCTCCAAACTGGCGCATATATGACCCTTTGTCTAAATTTCAGTTTCCCACAAATGACATTAGTTTACATTCCTGCAAATCCCTTTGTTTTCCATGCTTGCATAGTAAGAGTACCTAGTTTCTGCTAATTGTTTTTTAGAATATAAACTCTAGTCTTTTGATAGAGTGATAATTAGCACAACATGTCTCCTTCTGTCTGAGTGAGCTTATATATTTCCTACTGAAACACAGTGAATGTTGGTTACTATAGTGACAGTTTAAATTTAGAATAAATGCATTTCTCTGTAAGTGTGGAATAGTCACATGGAATCAGCTCAAATGCAGCTTTCAAATTAAATCTATGTTATTAAAAACACATGAACAATCTCAAACTTAAACTAGCAGATGAAGTCCCTTGGCAGTACCGGTAAGAAATGAAGACTTGAGGCTGTGTAATTGCCTAAATAGGATGGATGCCTTCTGAGAAAATAATTAGCTCAATAGAACACAGTATTCTACTTATTAATCTGTGTTAACATTTAAACTCACCCCAGCATGGTCTAACTTCCTAAAACATCCGCTTTTAACTTCATTTCTTATTCACTGCATAAAGAAATTTGGAAATTAACCCTGAAGAGTGGATCTTATTTATAAAATTCATCATAACTGCATTAGCAGCCATGGAGGCATCACTGCTTCCTACAGGCATAGCAGACAGATGAGGAGCTGCAGAAACATTATGCGTTGCTTTGAGAAGTATATAAATAATGTCATTAAGTGCCATTAATCCTTCAGGCAAACATACCAACAACATTTATACATGCTCAGCATGCCGGCTGAATATCACGAATATTTCATAATCTGGCACTGTATTAAGGATAGAACACAGTGTTGCCTCCCATTACAATTTTCCTGACATCTTCCACAATAAAACTGTTCTTGGTTACTTATAATTTAGCTGAACTGTAAACTTCCAAGCTGAAATTTCATGTGTCTCGGGGTGATTACATTACTGTTGCTGCCCAAAGTGTCCATGAAATGGGTTAGCTGTTGGAGAAAGGCTAAATAAAAGGTTTTTCCCAGTTTATAATATACTCTTAAAACACTTCAACTCAGGTGCTCTATTGCCTTCATGTCTTGGGTTTGGGACTTGAAATGTGGTAGTGGGTTGCTATAGTGTCAGGAATATATGTCTCTTTTTCCTGAAGGAATCAAACTGATATCTAAATGTCAGAAAAGCTCTGTTTTTAGCATGCTCTGGAGAACTCTGTTAGAACTTAGCTTGGTATTCCAATGATTTAGTCTTTGTTGCAGTGTTTGGGGTGCAGGACTGCAATGAACTACGATGTTCCTATAACTTCTCATTTGAGTTACTGGGACACTTCTGCCATAGACAGAGATAAAAACAGAACTAAAAATATGAAGATAAAAAGTATTGAATATCAGTTCTTTTGGCATTGTTGATCCATCTCTTAGAAAATACTTTCTTAAAAAAACCCCCACTATTTCAAGCACTTCTAACACTTTTTTTTTTAATCTTCAGGTTTGTAATTGCTATATTTAAGGAAAAATAAACTTGAGTCCTTTTTTTTTTTTCCTCTCAAAAAAAAGAGAGTTTCAGCACAAAGGGCTTTTTGCAGCAGCTGACATTGTGAATATCTAAATAGAATATTAGTGTAAATTCCTTACATTGCCTTAGCAGACAGCAAACCTACCATCCCTTAGACATTTCAATCAATCAGCTGAGGAAATTGCTTTTAAAGGAAGAAATGTTTCTTTTTGAACTGTATGCATTTTTCATTTGCCACTGATGTGCAAAGCAGGATTACAGCGGGTTGTGCAAAAAATGAAGTGAAGGGGGAGGATTTCCATCTGCCAGGTTTGCAGAGACCCAAATTTACAATCCTGACTTGCCTGATATAAACATTGCTCCCATGCTCCTTTCTAATTACTTATCTTCTTAGTAGAACAACGCCTAATGGATGGGAGAAAGCTCAGATATGATTTCCAAAACTACTTCATGGCTCAAGTTCTATTTTCAAAAGTGCCTGGTGGGTCACTGAAACTCAATGAGATTTCAAGAAAAGTTCAAAGATATCCAGCATAGAAACATGATTTGGGACCTGAAAAACTCTGAGCCCCCTGTGGAGGACAGCACTGCCTAGCACAACTGATGAGGATTTCACTTCCAGCTTTTCACCTGCTTTCTAAGTGGAGCTCCCTGTAGAAGCCCTGCTGTGTACAGGGAAATGGTCTACGACCATCTGAGATCTGGGACAGCTGGAGTATACCCTGTATTCTTGTTTCTGGTTTTGGTAGCAGACACCTCATGGCCCTTTTATTAAAAAAAAAAAATGGTTAGGATTCACTCTTTCCTTCCCATGTAGAGCTAAAGAAGTGGAGAGGAACACTGAAAATATACCTCAGCCTTCAGTGTTTCCTCCCTAGCAAGTTCAAGACTTCAGTTCTTCAATATGCTGTTCTCTTCCTAGTCCTCTTCTGAGGAACTTACTACTGAGATGCAACACTCACTGCACTGTGATGTCTATCTGCTTTTGTGTTTCTGGGCACATGTAGCTATTGAAAATGGGCCTCTGGGATTTTTCAAAATGAGACTTTCAGTTCTTCATGTGCACTGAAAACAGGAGAAAATCAAGTACAACTCAACCACATCCAAATTGTAATCCTCCATTGTTGGGTGTTAATTGACCGCTGGGTACTTTGTTAGTGCCTTTCTAAAAGCACTAATCAGTCTTCACAGTGGAGATGTAAAATACCAAGTGAGATACACATTAATCTTCAACAACAGTGTTCATCACTGATGTAGAATACAGATGCAAATTGCAAACTGGTGTTGTGAATTGAATAAAATGGTTACAGTAGCCTAATTTGCACAGATTTGGCACCGAAGTGTTCTGCAGAATCGAAGTAATTTTCAAATCCAGCATGAGAACTGTAGTAAGGTGGGTTATCGAATAGAAGAATGCAACATAAAATGGATACTTGAAAGACCTTGCTGTATTTTACATCTTTGTTAATGTGTTTCTTCTTGTTTTGCTTCACCATTTCCAGGTCATCTGCATTACATTTGTTTTGCCTGCCCATCAAGTGAAAGACAAGTGAAAATATGTATTACTATTTATAGTCCAGATACATGGACTTGGTCCCTAGTTTTTTATCTCTTCCATCCTCTGCGCTGTTTAGTCTTGTTTATATGAGGTCTGAGTTTACAGACAGATTCCTGTTCTCAAAATTATTTCTGAGCATTCCTGAAGTGGTATTTTTGCAACAGAACATGTATTTTTCAGTAGGAGAGAACATGCTCTTGTTCAGCTCCACCTTCAGTGACTTGCTTATTGAGAGCAGCTCAGCACCTGATCAATATTTTATGAAAAAAGTAGACCTAATGCCATTAGGAAGTGAATTCTCATAAAACTGCAGAACAACCTTATTCTGTTTAAAAGCTAAGGGCTGTTTTCCTTCAGCATAAGAGTTTCCTATCATTGCAAGAGAACAGCAAGAGATTTATACATACACATACGTATCAATTTTATTCCATATTTATTTTTTTTAGTTAGATTAGTAATTATAGTCAACTTATTTTAGACAAAACTTACATGATTATGCCATGGTAAAAAGTTTTATCATCTAAGGATTAAAGTCTTAAGGAATGTTTAGAAAGGTAAGCAATTTATAGGAAACCATTAAAAATAAAAATCACTTGAGTGGATAAACATGCCCTTCTGCCAAACTGAGCAGAATAACAAATTTAAGTTGTCTTTTTGCCCACAGGGACTTCTGTGCTGGGAAAACCTCTTGTTCCTTGTCCTTAAATGTTTGTGAAACTTTGTTTTTTACGTACTTCCCCCCTGCCATTTTGCTCCTAAGGAGAGCATGGTTACAGGTATTTGTGTGGAGAAGGTCTATTTGAGAACACAAATATCTGGCTGGTGCCACCATATACCTTCAGCAGGTAATAACAGAGATATTGAATAATATTTTGCAGTCAGATGTTCTTAAACTACTTGAAAATGGATATCTTAGAATGATGTCCATTCTGAGATCAGTTTTGTGGCTGCACATCTTAAAGACAACAGAAAGATTAGTGTAAATATTTTAGTGTTTTAGGACCAAATCCTCATTGGCTGTAGTGGTGGGAGCAGTAGTAAAAGT
Organism: Actenoides lindsayi; assembly: GCA_025331215.1. Classification (NCBI taxonomy): domain Eukaryota; kingdom Metazoa; phylum Chordata; class Aves; order Coraciiformes; family Alcedinidae; genus Actenoides; species Actenoides lindsayi. The sequence goes on along the minus strand of WTSP01001784.1, from coordinate 129,879 downwards.
GGTGGGAATTTATGCTCAGCCATTCTGGGGCAATCTGTGTGAAATTGAAAAATAAATCACTTTCAGACCCATGGACCCAAGTCAAGCAGATATACACATGTCACAGAAAATACTGAAGCTTGGCATTCATAAGTGGGAGGTTGCTGTTGTGTGGGGCTTACTATGTAGGAGCTTTTCTGTGTGGAGAGACTCAGCTAAGAAAAAGTGAAAAGAACTGGAGCTGTAAAATCAATGCTACAGCAAATTAAAATCTCTTTACCACCGAATTAGAGCATCTGCCCAGGAATTTAATACACTCTAACTTATGCACATTGGTTTCATGCTTTTTATTGATTTACTTTAACTAATGTGAGTGTTTCCATGGGGAAGGAGTCTTAGACATAGCCTGTTCAGCTTGTTGCTGCACTTTATGGGAAGCTGAATTTGTTTTGTTTATCCAGACAAAAGGAAGGATAATGAGGCAAATACAAATTCTTATGATCATATGATCAATATGTGGAAGTTCTAACCTAGATCTATACATCTAAATGTAAAAAATTATAGTGTACATCTAATTCTGCTGGTCACTCTAGATTAAAACAGTAATTTTTGGTGGTAGGGGAACAATACACATGTGTAAGCATAGTTCACAGACAATACCACAGGCTGCCTGAAACATTGGCACAGGACTGGTAGTTATGTCCTCTCACCTTGGAGACCATGGCCAGCATAGTAACTGTGCCCTGTTTTCACCTTAGACACGGCTTGGATAAATCTTTTTTGCAGCAGTGGAACCAAGAGAAATTTGGTCTACAATATCCATTCACTAATATGATATGATAACAACTATTTGGTGACTGTTAAACCATAACCGAAGTGATGTGCAGCATCTGATGCTGAAGTCCTACTGTTCCAAACATCAGTATGATACAATCACAACACCTTTATGGCACTGTATTTGGTTTCTGTGCAACTGGCTATTCAGTCCCATGGTCAAGAACAACAGCTATAATCAGCCAATTATGCATACTGATAAATGGACAAAATATTGTTTTCAGATGTAGAAAGGGTTGCAATGGTATTTTAGCACAGCAGGATAATGAGTATTTAGTTTTCATCAATCCCCACTGAGGTCACCAACTCACCAGTTCCTGAGATTTGGTCTGTTCACAGATCAGGGGAGAAACACAGGGCTACCCTCATTTCTTTGTGCTGCCTCTAGATGCAGTGCTACCCTCCAAAACTCCCTCTTTAAGCCTGACTTGACAATTTAACAATCAACAGGGCAACAAGTCCACACATTGGCAGCAGCACTGAAATCTAAGAGGTAAAGTCTGGTAATGTATCCAACACGCTGGAGAGAATAATAAGTAGTGGCTCCCCTGTAGTTATAAAAGATTATTTATTTTTGTATATCACATATATCATAGAGGCAAAAAAGAGTACGGAGTTTTGAGTTGTCATTCAAATTTTCTCTTATCAGCTCATGCTAAAATGTCACTGTGTGAAGGGCTGTCCTGTAAAAAGACGTAAAAAGAAAAGCAAAACTGAATACTTGGAACATAATTACCATTAAACAGCACCTTAAAGAAGTAATACAATGTGCTTGTTATGGCTTTTATATATATATATATATATGCATATACAAATATTTGTATACATATGTATATATACCAAAATAAAATTTAATTGGTCACTGGCTTTCAGAGCTATTCCATAGTGATTTTACCTATGAAAAGTGCTGTGTATTTGCTGTTGCTGGACAGGAGATAAGGTAGTGAAGCAGATCACTAAAAAATTCACCCTGGCCATAGTAATCCCTGGATCTGTACAGCTTCTCCCCGACCCAAAGTGCAAAAAATGCTGCAGTCCTACAGGACAGTATTCCTGTATGCATACATAGGCAGAAGCACAACACCAAAGCCAAACCCCACCAAACCAAATCCTAAAAAATCCTCCAAACTGTAAAGAAAAGGTACAGAAATAAATGTGGAAATAAAATATATTGAATCTACAGCACCATAGGAAGCTGGGCTTGCAGGACAAGTCATAGCCCAGCAGATTCTCTTTTCTTCCTATTCTATCACAAGGTGTATTTTACTGATAGATATTACATATGCTGTATTACATATCATGAGATGACTATAGAAATAGTCCCATACAAACTGTAAGACATAAAGCATCCTGGAGTAAACAGCTTAAATTATGATTTCCTTGCCAGATTTGCTTACATTTGGACAACGTAGGACTGAGTACTCTGTCTTAGATCAAGCCTCTCATAGTCAATAACCCACGTGTGCAGAGGGAATTCAACTGTGAATTAGTGCATTCTGGCAAGTATGGTGATCTTTTTTCTCTGTAGCTCAGCCCTGTATGCATTGATTGCTCATCCTCCCCTTGGGTGGTGGAAACAACCACAGAAGATGATGGCAAGAGCACATCAGTCTCACTGGCTCTGAGGGATCAGCCAGAATCCACAGAACGGAAATAACACTCACTTTTAAGTGCATTGGAAAAAATAACCTTGTACAACTGATACCTTTTCTGAAATAACAGCAACCTCCCCCCACCCACCTTAGATGCATCACATAATTACTTTAATGGAGGCAGAAAAGCAGATACATTCACTTTTCTAGACCTCTCAGATTCACTAGTGAAGAGTCAGGATGACAAGTGGAGAGCATGGTGACTATACCTGCCTCTTCTAAAATTCAAGTCTCTTATTTTTGGACTCTTAACAAACCTATTTTCATCTTGCTTTTTTTTTTTCCTTCTTCTTCCAGTGTTTCCTAAGCCACGCCTTCTTCCAGGTCCTAGGCTTTATCCTAAGTCTGAGCTTGACTAGAGAGCCTTTATCTTTTGTACTTGAAAACATCACTGTGCAGGGAACCCAATGTGCTTTAGGCACTTAACATCCTCTTCACCTTAGAGAAGATAGAACTCCACATCTTAATCAGTTGCTTCTCTTTGCCCTTCTTTCCCCTGTAGTTGTTTTTTTTATGTATGACAGCTTTTTGTAGCTTTTCATAATACACAACACACTGCAAGGGAACTCTATGCACAATCTCCCCTCAGTAATACTTGCATAGACTTTCCTCTCTTCCCGTTTGTGACCCAATCACACCATTACAACAGTGTTTACTGTAGCAATTAATAGTAGTCAAGTATTCCTTTTTTCAGTATCTAGGGACTAAATCTGTTTGATGGGCACATTTTTCCCATCTTAAAAATTATAATGTAGTTTTCATTTCTATCTATTATACAGCTCCAGAATTGCTTTTCCCTGAAAATTCTGGTGTGATTGGTATTCAAACATGGTCATGATTAGACAAAATAAGGTCCTTGAAGGGCTCATGTCAACAAGGTATTTGATGGTCTTTCAGTTTATCTTTATGTGATTTAGAACAAGGAGTACCATGAAGTCTATTAGCACCTGGGCCAACTCTCTTGAAACAGCAGCAGGTGCTGCATAAAGCATCAAATGTCCCATTTACCCACTATGAAAAATGGGCACGATCATTTTTATATTAATGCTAAAGCTGATATAGCTAGGAATAGAAAGTTTATATGCAGTATGGGAGCATAGCTGCAAAAGAGAAATGTAATGTGGTTTGACAGATTTCATTTTCCTCCTACCCTTTCAGTTCTTGACCTTTCTGTAGCAACTACCAACAGAGACAGAAAGTAATACTGATTTGTGTGGTAGTTCTGATACTATCAAACTTGTGGTAAATTTTGCAAAAGCACTTAAGCAGAGTAAACAATACAAACAATGAGAGAGATTCAGGTGTTTGTTCTCTGTCCGACAGTCAGCATGAAACCATCACAGCTAAACAAAGATTCAGATTTAGCTTGGGGAGTGGATGAAAGTTCCTTCATTTACATTATATGAGAAATTTACTGTGATATTGATTATCCATCAGTTTCCAGGCAGGCATAAATTAAATTAACAGATTTTGAAGCCAAAGAGGACCATTATATAATTTAGCATCATTTTTTACATCACACAGGCTGAGCAGTTTAATTCTATTACTCTCTCCAAAGAAAGACATACAGTCTTGATTTGAAAATGTCAAGACATTCATTACATCCCTCAGCAGTTTGATGCAATGGCTAATCACCCTGACATTAAAACATGTGCCCTGCTTCAAATTCAGAGCTAATTCCCAGACTTGGGTTCTGGCTATTTCTTCTTCTTCCGAAGCTCTTGAGTAGATGGTGCTCTCTCCTCCTTCTCTCCTTTCTCTGTGAAGTTACTAATCCACTGTAATTGAATCACCTTTTGAGTTTCTTTTCAGTACAGTTAAACAGCCTGAGTGCTTTAAATCTCACAGCAAAAATCCTATCTTCCAACTCGCAAAATAATAACTGTGGCCTTTTCCTCTACTTCCCCATATTTTTCAGTAGATTGATACACCCTGTCTTTGGAATAAACCAGATATTTTAACATCATGGCCAAGGAGGTAGGAAGAAGGAGGCAGCACTCACCTTCTCTTGCTGGGTATAACTCCCATCTCCTCACTGTCTCCTTCCAGAGTGACCCTCCTTGCCTGCCACCATTCATCGTCTGAGGCATTGATGACATGAAGGATGTCTCCATACTTAAAGCTGAGTCCTTGGCTTGGGAGGCCACTGTCTTTGCTCTTGTCATAGTCAAACATGGCTCTGTGAAAGGAAATAAAGATATGAAGACAGGTGATTATACGCATTTTGGAAACATTTGCTTGTGGACAATTTATCACATTTTATGTTACAGCAAATCCTTGCTCCTTTCCAAAGGGAAAGGTCTTGCTTGGGGGAAATCTTTTGACTGTGACATTAATCTTTACAGCATACTCTTTTTTTTTTAGACAAATCAAGCAGTGAAGTATGGTATTTACCATTTCACTTAATAAAGAACAATGACCATATCAGAGTATCTAGTAAACAAACCTGGTAGCCAGAAGCCCCTCTTGTCACCTTGTCAAGAGCAATTTGTGTCTGTTGAGCTTGTCCTTTCTTGCACTTCTTTGTGCTCAGAGGGGGTGGGGTGTCTGACAAGGGTGCACTGGGAGGACTAAATACAAGAACCAAAACTGTCCTCAAGGTAATGTGTTTCTTTAGGTGAATGGATCTAGTTCAGACCAGAAGTGGTCTTTCAAAGGCAATGTTTTGGCTATTCCCACTCACAGTTGGTTCACTTTGGTTCATGTCTTGGAGCAGTGCTATGTTGCATACACTGGATTCCTGAAATTTGAAATGAAACTGAAAGATGTCCTGACCTTAATAGCCCTAGTCTACCCCTTCAAATACACTCAGGGTGCACACAGCACCACTGCTTTCACTGCCCACATCCTGTCCCCCTGTGCTGCAGCACCTGCTCAAGCAGCCCTAGCTATTTCCTTCAATGCTGAAGATGTTTTCCACCTGTTTGAAGCGGACCTCTATGTTAGGTATGGCTATACAAAAATGTCCAATGTATAGCACTTGTATATTAATATAGGATGCATTTATAAGTCTAGGGACTCCATAAGCACAAACCAAGAGCTATTTTTAAGGTACTTGACTATCAGGATGTGGCTGGGAATAGTTCAATGTGAACTTACTACCTAAGTATTCAACCCTGATCCTGGGAAAGATCTTCAGCCTGCCCTGAGCTTTGTATTGCCAAGCTACAGTGATACCAGTTCTCAGCCTTGTCCAATTCTATGCCTGGCACCCACATCAGCAGTCTTCAGGGTAGGCACACTCCAGTTTCTCAGGGGAAAACCCTGCACATGAATCCCAGCAAGGCTGTATGTGAGTGCAGGTCACTTGTCAGAGTTACCTAGCTAAAAATCCAGATCTTGGTTTCTTACAGGAAAAATGTACATAGGAATATTTTTCCCATATGAAATACTGTTTAAAGATCATGACTGTCAACAACTGATGTTTATTTCCTATAGAGAAAATAATATGATTATAATCTTGACTATGGAAATGTTAGATCAGTAAAAGCCCAAGAGGTGTTTAAGAATTCCTCCTCTTTTATTGTCAGAAATAAAGCTGTGGCAATCTCTTCACTTGTAAACACTTCTGTGAGAAGGATTTGATATAACTAATTGTGGTGCATTGTAGTGTAATTGCAGAGAATGATTACAGCAGCTTTATGGGTAGATTTAAAATACTCAAGGCTACGTCTTACAATGAGGAGAACTTAAAACAAAAGTTACCAGAGTTGCTACTATGCAACTAAAATAATTTAGAAGCTCTCATAAGCACTTATTCTGTATGAAAGGTCTGGTTCAGGAGGAGGCAAAATGCAATTTGGAATATATCTTCTCTTAAAGAGTTCACATTCATGTACTAACAGCTTCAGAAAATCCCAGATAATTCCCTTTTCTGAGAATGAAGAGAATAAATAATCCTGCTGAATTTTAGGTAATCCATGAGTTTAAATATGCTTGTGCCTTTCTTGGTAAATGTTCTTGGACTGCATGTAACCTTTGAAAAATTTTAATGACTTAATGGTGGAAATCCTTTAAAAACTTGGTCATATCTTAGTAAAAATTTACATTCATAAAGGGTTCTTATCAATAGCAGGTCATCTGCTGCCTTCTCAAATAAGGCTTTCTGTGAGGACATATGATGAAGAAATATAAATTCAGAAGCAGCTAAGTATCATCAGTCACCTCTTCCTAACCTATTAATGACACCTGATCTCTGGAGAAATGGCAGTGCACACACAAACAGGCATACAACATGTCGTCCTGTTGATAGTACCCTTGTCAGCATGCAGTGCCCTGAGTTTTACCATTGTTTTGAACAGTCATAGAATGGTTTGGGCTGGAAGGGACCTCTAAAGGTCATCTAGTCCAACCCCCTGGAGTGAGCAGTGACATCCTCAACTAGATGAAGTTACTCAGAGCCTTGTCGAACCTCACCTTGAATACCTCCAGGGATCGGGCCTCAGCTACCTTCCTGGGCAATCTGTTCCAGTGTTTCACCACTGTCATGGTAAAGAACTTGTTTCTAACATCCAATCTAAATCTACTCTTCTCTAGTTTAAAACCATTGCCCCTCGTCCTGTCACTACAGACCTTTGTAAACAGTCCCTTTCCCACCTTCTTGTAGGCCCCCTTCAGGTACTGGAAGGTAGCTAGTAGGTCTCCCCAGAGCCTTGTCTTCTGCAGGCTGAACAACCCCAGCTTCCTCAGCCTGTCTTTGCAGGAGAAGTGTTCCAGCCATCTGATCATTTTTTGTGGCCCTCCTCTGTACCTGTTCTGTCAAGTCCATGTCTCTCCTGTGCTGAGGGCTCCAGACCTGGATGCAGTACTCCAGGTGAGGTCTCACCAGAGCAGAGTAAAGTGGCAGAATAACCTCTCTCAATCTGCTGGCCACGTTTCTTTTGATGCAGCCCAGGATGCGACTGGCCTTCTGGGCTGCAAGTGCACACTGTCTGCTCATGTCCAGCTTCTCCTACACCAGCACCCCCAAGTCCTTTTCTGCAGGGCTGTTTTCTATCACCTCATCCCCCAACCTGTATTGACAGTGAGGAATGTTCCGGTCCAGGTGTAGGACCCTGCACTTGGTCTTGTTGAACCTCGTGAGGTTCACCTGGGCCTACCTCTCCAGCTTGTCCAGGTCCCTCTGGATGCGATCCTGTCACTCTGGCATATCAACAGCCACCAAGCCTGGTATCATCTGCAAACTTGCTGATGGTGCACTCGATCTCACCGTCTATGTCATTGCTAAAAATATTAAACAGTACATGTCCCAGTGCAGACCCCTGTGGGACACTACATGTCACTGCTCTTCATCTGGCCTTTGATCCATTGACCACTACCCTCTGGATGCGACCATCCAGCCAATTCCTTATTCACTGAACAGTCCACCCATCAAATCTGTATCTCTCCAACTTGGCAAGTAGGATGTTGAGGGGGGACTGTGTCAGTTGTTGTCTTAAAAATTCACTAATTGTGTACCTTGCCATGGAAGCCTATCTACATCTTAAAACTCTTAACCACACAGTTGGCAACCATACTGAATACCAGGCAGATGTAACACAATCCTGAATCCATGCATAATTAAATTACTCAAAACAAATGACAGTATCTTCTGTTGCAAAGAATACGCAAGAAATCCCAAATGTAAAACGCATGCCAAACTGAAAATGTTCCATATTTGGCACATTTTAAGATGAAGGCTGTGTTTCAAAAGCTAAGTAGTAGAAAGAAAGTAGAGCAGTATTCGTTGTCCTTGAACAGTCATTTGAACCTCAGAGGCCATTTATTAACTTAAAATCACTGACTGCCGTCATGTTAGCTGATGTTAACCATGAATACAGATGGCAATGTTTGCCACTGATGTACTTTGACTGGAATAATCATGTGCAACACTAATTAAAATGAGATTATAGATCTCAGAGAAGAGAATTTTTGAGCACACTTTTCATAGAGTGAAAGATTTTGTGACTGCACACTCTACAGATGTCAATTACTCCAATAATAACGAAAAATGGTAAGACAGCTGACTTCAGTGCTCTTTCCTAAATATTTTAAATTAAGAGCCAAGTTTAAATTGATTACATAACCATGTTTAAGACTACAATTCTGATAACTGGCTCTATAAAACATACTTTTGCAAGCTGGCAGTTGGCCCAGTTATAAAACAAATGAAGATCTTCACTGTAGGCACTGTTGTATGCATGTAGAAGTTAACATGACCTTGGGCAACAGAGAGACCTAGGCATACTCAACCTCACTTCTTATTTTCAGTTCTCAGGCTGTAAGTACAATTTGGATCTCTACATGTTTAATTGCAAGCTCTGGTTTTACTTATTAAAGAGGCTGACATGTCATTTCTAATTTTCTATCCGATGAACAGCACCCAGTTCTGGTTGTGCTCAGTCTTGTAAATGTATATAAAAATAACACATCTTCATCTCTTGAGTGTTAACTGAAGTGATACAAAATGAATGCAGCCAGACCTTTCATTTGGAAGAGGAACTGGGCAGGGCAGACAGAAAAAGATGCACTTTTTTAAAATTTGCTTTTGCATCGTTTTGGACAACAATAGCCCAGTCTTATGGGATACCATGCTACATCCTGCAAGTGATGAAACTTTCATCAGAGAGGAAAGTTCAGGTCTCAGCAAAGTCTATTTGATGTATGCAAGCTTCTTTACCCAGGTAACACACTAAGGTATATTAGATATCTTAGGTTCTGTCATGCCTTGGGGAATATCAGAGGAAAGGCTAAAATGCAGTAGCATCTTTGCAGAATATTATGTGTTGAGGAGAGGACATAGGAAACCCAATCTAGCAAGAGATCTACTGTCCCACAGAGCACATACCACCCCTTTCTGAGATATGAGCACAGTTTTTTTTTTCAGTTACAGAAGGATCAACACAGTCAGGACCTGACTGCCATAACTCCCCCAGACAAGTACTCTTCCAAAATGAGATATCTAAAAGAAACAGCAAAGAGGTGTTATTCAAACCACCCAGAGGATTTATCCCATGAAGATATGTCGCAGTGCCTCTCTCTGTGATAAGTTAGAGGTATCTCCACACAATACAAGTACACATAATGCAAATACTGGGGAGTCTGCTGAGCAGAGCTAAATTGCTTCCTGAACTTGCTAAAATGACTGTATGTTTTCATATGGCTGTCTGCTTATTCATGGGTTGTTCTTCTTCAATGCACTGAGCCTTAAATAATTTTTAGTGTCTTTTACTGCAGTTTTAAGGAATAATAATCTCAATAACGTTACAGTTTCTAATAGCACTTATCTGACAGGCTTGGTTACTAACAGCTTCTTTTTTTGTCACAGCTGATAAAAATGCATCTTAAAGAGCAGTTCTTCTTTCAGGTGCTTTATATCCTCAGGTAGTTGCTTGCATCCACTGTTCATAATCCACTGATCCCTTCTGGGATCATAATAGGATTGAACAAAGAGCTCTGTAAGGCTTTCTCTGTGGTACCAAGGGCCCTTTTTCCAGTCAGCTGGTTAAGCCTACTTTTGAACTGGGATAGTCAATTTTTAATAACAAAGGTAATTGATTTAAACTATGTAACTTTCATTTGAGAGCTATCACTGAAGTCATGATGACACCAGTATCAGAAAAATTCCTGTTCAGTATCTTCTAGAGAGTGCCTTTCACAAACAGGACCCTGGGTTACCCAGAATAAGTAATGCATTTTAAGGTTACAAATATAATATGCCCAGTGGTTACTGTGAGATGTGGATAAAACATTGAAAAGCAGAACACAGCTTGCTACAAACTAGTTGAACAGATGTGGTGTACATTTTGAAAGTGGAAAGTGCTAAATTTTGCTGCTGTCTTCTGTTTTAGTGAAAGCTTCCTGCTTGTAGAAAATTAAGAAACACTGTTCCAGGAAGAGAAATAGAAGGTGCAAACATTTAGAACAAGCTGGATATCATAAATATTTAAGAGTCTTGTTTCCCTGATATTATTCTGGATGTCAGAAGTGATCATTACACTAGGCTAATCCCAGTAGTAATCTAACAGGTTTTATTTTTTGTGCTTGGTTGCTTCTTAATCACTTTTAGGAACCCACATCAGAGCAAAACATGAGACAAGCCTTTCACAACAGCATCAGAAGTCATTGCTCAAAAATTTTTTAGAATGAATATACTTTTAGTGTCAAGCTGTAATATACTGTCAAACATGCAGTGGGGTGTTCACATGGCAGTGAAGACCACTAAAATGGGGCATTTTTTTCCTCCTCTTAGTGTAAATACAGCATTTGAGGTACGTCCGAAAGCTGAGGCACATTGCACAGTAAATTTCTATTTGTAATGACACCCATTCTTACAGCTAGAGTAATAAATGTTTGATGTAGAAGAAAATACATTAAGGAAACAGCAAAGCAATTAATTGTGCAATCCCATATATCGCACCCACCATGCCTATATTGTTACCAGCATTTTAAGAATGATAATTAGGATACAGAAAGACTAAGTGGTCTTGCTAAACCTGTGTTAGAGAAGGGAATTTAGCAGAGAAACCAGCTTCCTCAGCTAACACTGTGAACATCATTCGTAAGTTAGTAGTCTTCATGACCTTCCTGACAAGGCAAGGCATACTAATGCATTTACAGCACAGCAATATATTTTGCTGAATGCTCCTGTATGTTCAGGGCAACCTCCCAAAAATCTTCAACTCCCATATCACCGCACTATAGTCAGTAATCTCAATTTGATACAATTCAGGTACTGCATGGCAGCTTTATTGGCATCTTTGAAAGTACTTTCTTCTTCTCACACAGATGGGAGTGTTTGCATTTAAATTTACAGACTGCTCTTTGCCATTTACTTGATTATGAAATGACAACAACATTTAGCAAGAGAGATCTTCAGCTTCTGTAAACAGTCCTAACTCTTTCTGCAGTCTGCCAGCACGTCTGCATTTACACCACTTAAGAATATTACTCTCCTCTGAAAATTTCTTTAGCAGAGAATCTCGGATGTTAGGTATTATAGCATCATCAAAAGGGAGAAATATTTTGTTCTGCTTCTCTACATCTATCCCACACTTGGCCCTTTTTTTTTTCTTTTGTTTTATTTGTTTGGTTTGTTTTTTTTTTTTACAGATGGGGAAATCCAGTGCACGGAGGCTTAATCATTTGCCTGGGTTTAGACAGTAATTCATCACCAGAGTCAGAATCAGACCCCAAGTTTCATAGCTGTCTTTTCTTCACACTCTGTAATGGGTATATTTCCACCCACTTGCAGGCTCAGCTTGAAGAAAACATTAGAAGAAAATGAAAGAAACCCCAGTGTAATTCACTGCCATAGCTACAACAGAGAGCACAGCAGCCCTGTGATAAAAGCACCCATTGCAATACAATTAAGATGCTATTAAAAGGGTTAAATTTTCACAGAGTGGCATGTCAATAAACACTTTCACCTTCTCCTCCCACCTTTGTTTTCACATGGAAAAGCTGAACAGGTAAATCCTACAGGTAGAACATAGAAAAAAAGTTGCTTTCTCCCTTGTGAGTTGTGGGAAGCTCTGTGGTGCTGCTTGCTATATGACTGAAGGCTCCCAGCATAGCCTCTGTGGATGATTGAGTTATACATTGTCACCTCCTCTGAAAGAGTCTGAGTGGGCTGTTTTATTAGGAATATACTACAAGAATATGGTTTCAACAAAAAACATCTGAATGTTTGACTTGGTACCTACAACTCAAAGATACTGCGATTCTTGCTTTTTATCTTCCCTCCCCTTCTTTTCATATTTCCTGTCTTAATGATGTTGCACTTCTTCATGAAGCTGATCAACTTTCAATCCTCAACCTTAATTACTGCAGTTGGGCTGAGAGGGACAAGTGTTGGAAGCATTTGTGTTATCAAATTCAATCATGGCACCATTCCCAGCAACAGTTTGGATGCATCTCCCTTTTATGGTGGAGAGGAGAACAAAAAGGAAGGGATATGGGCTGTTGCAGTGGGTCATGAGGGATGTTCCTCAGGCATGTGTAGTTTAGGGTGTTAGCACTGCTGATAGCACTCCAAGAGACCCTGAGGAAGTGGAGCTGCCCCCTAAGGCACCTTCACTACACCAAATCCCATTGCAAATTTGCATCCAAGCTTTTTCCATTAGCTACCATATTATTTCTTCATTCAGCAATTTCTCCATTTAGTCCAAGTAATTATCATTTTGCTTCTAGTGGGGATTTGGCAGAGAGTTATGCCACAGACTTCAAGGAAAAAAGGATTGGAGACAGTGGTATTAGTTCCAGAAAAATTTCACTAAGAGGAGAGAGATATTTTTTGTTACGGTGTTTACATCAGGAAAGAGGACTGTCATTTGTCCTCGGGGAATATTTTATTCATTTTGCAGATCAGACCATGAGTCTTAACATCAGCTTCTATGAGCCAATACTTACGTTGTTGATGGGCTTTTTTTTGGGTCTTTAGAAAATTCTCATATTCTCTGCAGGAAATGAGTTCTTATGTAGTGAAAAATTTAAGTCAACAGTTTCAGAAGTATCGATCAATGAATGCATGTTGCACTTTTGTGGTCTTGCTATGCAACAGCATACAAGGTCCGATACTAAACGCAAAATCTCTCACAGTCCACAGTGAAGAAGCACTGACAGCTTTAGTCTTTCAGCTTCAGACATGGACAGCTTATGTTACTCTCAGGTTTGCCTGGCTTTAAGCTCTTCCAGCATGAGTTGAAAGATGGCTTGAGATAGTGTAGCTCTTCCATGTCTTCTCTACGCTGGCACAAGGAGAATTGATTTCAGAGTACACTTTTTGTTTCTTCAGTGTTTTACAGGGCATAAAAGGGACAAACAGAACTCCCCTTTTGCTTGCAAACACCTGAAACCAGTCAAGCTATGAACATGTGCCTTTCCATAATTTATTAACTAGGAAAAAACAGCTTCCAGTTTCATCTCTGGTAAATGCAGAAGCTTTTAAGTGCATGGAGGTTGTAGTGAGGTTGGTGCAGCCTCTTCTTTCCAGTAAATAATGACAGGACTAGAGGAAATGGCCTGAAGTTGTACCAGGGGAGGTTTAGATTCGATATTAGGAACAATTTCTTTACTGAAAGAGTAGTCAGGGGCTTGAACAGGCTGCCCGGGGAGGTGGAGGCATCATCCCTGGAGATATTAAAAAAACATGTAGATGAGGCACTTCAGGACATGCTCCAGTGGGATGGTGAGGTGGTTGATTTATTTGTTTTTTTAATGTTTGGATACAGTGATCTTAGAGGTCTTTTCCAACCATGACAATTCTGTGAGTCTGTGATTGTATTCAATGTATTCTGGATTTGCAGCTTTGAGGTTTGCTTTGAAACTAGGAGACTGCCTTGGGTCAGAACACTGATTAGATTTAACCTCAGGTATTTTGACAAACTCCAGAGAAGATATGCAGTAGCATCTTGAATCTGGAGTCCTTCTTCAGCATGCTGAATTTGTGTGTGAAATTTCACAGTATTACCTCAAATTTGTGAGATTCAAATTTCATAGCAAATTGGAAACCTTAGGACAGGCTTGTTCAAAGAGGGGATTTTTAAAGAAATGAGATGATTTTTGACTGACCTTGACCTTGCCTGCACATTATGCCTCAAAGTGATGTAAAATTTGTGTTCGTCTTGGGTTTCTTTTTTTTTTTTTTTTTTTTTTTCCCCTCCCTATGCAGACTAAGTGAAGCTGCTGCTTGACTACATCTGTGATTTTTGTCTGAGGAATCTGCATCTTCTCAGCACAGATTCCTGTGCTGTGACATTTAAGGTTATACATATCCAGAAAGGAAAAGTGAATGGATGTCAAGTCAGGGAGACTTTAAACCATTGGGTAATTTAGCTGAAATTGTAACCTGTGGGTTGCACTGTTTGACAGAATAGCCAAAGAGTGATTCTGTGATTCTTAGTTTTAAAGAACTATTAACTTATTTACTCTCTGAGAATATTCATTTCAGGATTTTTTCCTCCAGGTCAAAGAAACTAGTAAAATAAAATAAAATAATGTTTCTTTAAAATACAATGAGACATTGAGGGGATATTGTGACTCCGTGTAGCACAGCCCGTGCCTACCCCCATCTCTCCCTGCTCCCAAATGTACCTTCCTAATAATACAGAATACAATGTAAAAAAGCTCAGTTGGGTTGGAGTTTTATTTATTT
>WTSP01001784.1:72934-108472 GCA_025331215.1 Actenoides lindsayi | reverse complement strand
AATAACTAAAAATATAAAAATAAAAGAAAATTAAATAAGATAAAATAAAAAAAAACAAAATAAAATCCTAAAAAAATAGACTTTATGAAACTTAATTTATCGTCAGCGGTTTCTTCGCCTCATAATCTCAAAAGCTTTATTTTAAAACTCTTTTCTGAAGGTAAGAGCAGGAGCTTCTCCTCTCTAAAATAATAGGTACAGACACTATGTTCTTTACCAGAAAGTCATTTTTTAAACAACCCCTCACTGCAGTGTGCAATTGCCTCTAAGGGATAGTTTCAAAAAATATTCCCAAGTGTCCCACATAGCAACATCTGAAAATAGTTGTATCTCCTGAAACTGTAGCAATAATTTACTGCCACTAATTTATGAGTCCCACTGTATTACTGGTCTTCATTGAGATGGGTTGAGCTTTTTTTTTTTTTTATGATTTAAGAGTTTTCCTCCCATTACACGAGACTGAGGAATCTCCTGCATGCAATAGTGGAGATGTCTATGCTTTCAGCTAATCTCCAGTGGGAGCCTATACTCAAGTCCAAACTCACTCACTGTTCAGAGACCAACAGATGCTTGTGGCAGGCACAGCTCTCCATTTCCAGACTCAGCAGGGACAGTGAGGAGAAGAGGATGTGCACCCTCAAATCCTTTCACAACCAAGGTGCAAACGGGACAAAGAAAGGCTGTCCTGGGTATCTAACTCCCACTAAAACAGGAGCTAGGCAGCAAAATATGGCTGGCAGCAGCATCCATTCCAGCTCTGAATTGCAGAGACCAACAGGACACAAAGCTTCAGAGACATCTCTTTCTTACCTCTTCTGGTTGGCTACTGTAGGTATATAAACAATGTAATTGATGCCATGAAACCAATCCTTGGCACCTAATCCATCTCCCCCCTTCAAGCTGATACCTTTTAGTCAGTGAGATCAGCCCTTCTGTACTCAAAGCTGGATACAATTTCGAGGAACTGCAAATCTGAGTGTTTCATTACTCAACACCCTTTACCAAATGCTTATCTCTGGGACTCTGCCTCTGTCTTCATAACAGAAGGGTGGATGGCACTTCCCTGCCATGAAGGAAAATAGTGAGGATAGCTACAGTAAGGATTGTGTAGCATTCAGATGCTCAATACCAATTACACAGGACACTGGGTTGTAATAGGCAAACTCAGGAAAGAAAAGGCCATAGAAATAAATCTAAATGAATTATTTACAATCAACTACAGGATGCGTTTAAAGATGAACCCACAGAAGAGACTTTCAAACCTGTCAAATCAATGTAACCACGTGCACTTGGTGTGTCAGTAGTTCAGTACAAATCGATAAAATGAATAGCAATAAATTACCAGGAAAAGGTGAATGACTCCAACATGTAGAAGAGGAAAATATGAAGCCAGTGTTTTAAAGGAATACCACAAATACATTAAATCTAACTTGAGTAACAGGTAGATCTACTTAACCTCTTCACGGGATCAGTAAACTCATGAACCAGGAATATCACTTGGATTTCCAGAAAGCTTATGACAGACTTCCTCACCAAAAGATAATAAAATATAGAAGATACAGTGGTCAAGGAGTGAAGGATTAGTAAATGTTTAAAGGATAGGAAGCAATGGTTAAGAAAGAAAGTTTTAAGGACTTCCAATAAGTGATCTAGAAAAGACAGTGGAAAATAAGGCAATAATAATCACTGAAGACACTGAAGTTTCAAGGGTAGCAAACTTGAAAACTGAGACAACTTGCAAAAGGATTTCAAAATGTTACATAACTGAATGATAAAATACTTGATGAAATTCTACGTCAATAAATGCAAAGGAAGGCATGACGAATATCAGTCCTTAGTAAATGTACATAGTGATATATATGCTAGCTAAGCAATTACTCACTAGGGAAGAAATGCTAGAGACGGCACATTTTTCTAGAAAAACATGAACTCAATACTTTGCAGCAGTGAAAAATACAAATTTGTACCTATAATTTATGGAAGTGAATAAAGAACCACACAGAAATAATTGCTTTTATACCATGATACAGACACACACTCCTCTACTACAGACAGTCATGATTCCCTCATCCTGAAGAGAGCCTGGAAAAGTCAGAGAAAGAGCAGAGAGCCCAAAAAGGATAATTTTCTCACAGGGGCTGATTATGCAGACTAAGTCTTCTCAGCTTTAAAAAAGATGTCCAAGAAAAGAGTATAATATAAGTTAATGAAATTATGAATTTTGGGGAAGAGAGGACACTTGTTCACTGTTCTCACAATACAAGAAATGGAGGGAATCATACTTTATATCACTAACAAATAACATACAGTATGCAATTAACCACTGCATGTTGTAGAGTGTGAAAATTTAAACAGGCCCATAAAAATTCTTCCGAAGAAGAAAAAAAAATGCATAAAGAGCTATATTTAGTCTCAGAGGATGTGATATCAAATACTATTTGAGACAGAATAATGGGTGGTAAGGATCTCTGGTCCAACTAAGTTTGGAGATCTTGTTCACATTCACATGTTCACCCTGCAGCCCTGGGACTTGGGTTTGATCTGTCTAACTTGAAACAGTAGTCATTTGACTTGTGAAAACCTGTCTGAGAGACCACTTTTGTGTTAATGTCCTGCAATATTTATGAAAACCAACTAAGGAATTCAAGCTGAAACCTCATTTGTACGTATGGTACACAGTTGCCCATGAACAGATCTTGGACCCAGTCACAGGGCCAACAATTCTCTTCAGGCTATGTAAGTCACTCTCTATCTTGCAGTTTCTTCACCTAGTATTTTCTTCAGAGGAAGATTAGAAATATGAAAAACACGAATTAGGAGATGGTTACAACTATTTTTATGTCATTATCAAAATACTTCTGTCAGACAATGCCCTTCCCTTTTCTGTTCTTCTGACAGCTAGGTTTAAAGGGATGGTGCACTTAATCTTCATCTGAAAGTCCTGGCACAGTTACTAAGGATTTTAAATTGAAATAATTTAAATCAATTCATAGAATATTAATTTGAGTAATCTTTTGGTTTTCCACTACTGAGTAGTGTTTCATGATTACACTGAATACAAGGATTGAAAACAGATCACAAATTTAAGGGCACTGAAAAATCTTCCTGAAACACAAATTTTACTGACTGATTCATCATTTTAATCAAAAATTATATTTGTTTTCTTTGCTACAGAATTTTACTGGTACAAGACTTAGTGCATACTTAGTGCAGCAGTACCAGTATAATACATGGTATGGTATGTTAAAATATATGTTTAGTTTTACAAGGCAATGGATGCATGCACACCTTTCTAACCTAGAAGAGTAATAGGAAATTTAACTAAAGCTGTTTAACATATTTAATGTCCTCATACAGCACAGTATTCCTTTTTGCAGTTAATCCAACTATTCCTCATTTTTAGAGAAAATCTCCCACTACAAATCTAGGTCCTTTTGCCTTTGGATAAAGCTATGAGCAGAAGGGTAATGTGCCAGAAACTGTTTCTCAAACCTTATTAGTAAAAATGTTCGCAATTCTAAGAAAAACAAACTATTAAATGGGACGTTAAATGCTGAAGCAGAAACATCTAAAGCAATGTTTTAAGAAATATTTTTATAGCTTATACTCATAATAAATTAATAAGAGAAATATCATCATAATGTTTGTGCAAAAAATGCCTTGGAGATAAATGATGCCATGTATTCCCTAAAGATATCTTTGTTCTTGTCTTTTCCTAAATGATTGACAGGGTAAAAAATGAAGTGATTAACTTCTAGCTGATGGAAAACAGTAACATGGGTTTGTAATGATGGCACCCACAAGTGGCATACTGTCCTACTTATCTGCATTTTAAAGCAACAGCTGCAGGGGCTTTTGTAATGTCTGCAGAATTTTAAAGAGAAGCAAGATTAGAAACAGCAGTATGTCTTTGCTACAAATGCCATGAAACTGGCCCTCAAGAGACAGAGATTGATCAGAAAGTGTTGAGCATATATGAAATAATTGTATCGGGTACGAAAAAAAACCCCATCTCTTGTAACTTGACATCTATGACATCTCTCAGTCAGCCCAGGTGTGTGGTTTCGCTGTCTGCCACATTTCCTCTAGACTGAGATGTTCATCTTGAAACACTTTTTGTATCTGGACACTTTTCCTAAAAGAAGTTAATTATGAAAGGATGCAGATGCCTTATTATTAGACTGCCTTTACACAGTTAGATATGTCTGCACCAGAGAGTGCTCAGTCCTGCCAACTGGTTTGCAACCTCACTGTCCAGGGATAATTCGCTCTGGCACATACAATCCACACTGCTTAGCAGTGGGCTCAGAGCTGCTTTGAGCCCAAGTCATGTCCTATGGCCCTGAGAAATAATTATGTGGTACTCTTCCTCTTCAAAGTGGCTGAAGTAATGCAAACAGTATGTTGTAGCCTCACAGACCATGTTTTATAAGCACAACACCAGGATAGCGTTCCATGTCCTAAACAAGTATCATGAGAGTGTGTGTGGGTCTCAGAGTGAAAGTCTGCTAGGTTGTTTCATGAGAAGGGAACCAAACCCTGTGATGCCTTATACACGCTGTCCAAAGAATTCTGGTCTTGAAAAGAAATAGTTTGCTCCAATAGAGAACTTCGGAATCATTAGCCACTACAGTGTGAGCAATCAAGACTCTGACTGCAAAATGGGCTGCTAGATAATCTGGATTACACAGTCATACTCAAAGAACTGTGCCACAGAAACATATTTTTAGACGTATCATTTTGTTGATGAGGTAAAGCCATATGTAACATATCACACTGCAGCAGCTGGAATTCCTATTTTGCAGTGAAATAGATCCATTAATGCAGATGTGGCTCACAAATTAACTATGATATGTTCTTTGTTAATCATTGATATTGTCTTTAAAACAGGCTGCAAATTTAAGGGTTCTTTGGGAGAAAACGGCATCTCTGAGAGCTCTATAGCAGCATGAAATTCCAGGCTGGCATGCAATTTGTTTTTCATATAGCTATGACTGTGATTATAATTGCCTTGGACTTTCTTGATGACCACTATTCAGAAAGCTTCAGATGATTCTGAAAATCAGAACCATTTCTAATCTTACCTTTTGATAGCTACTTGAAGTACAGTAGGGTAAAAGGGTATTGAATACAGTGTATGACGAAATTTTCTGGAGACTGATAGATTACTCAAAGCTGAGAATAAGATTTAGACAGGCTGTTTTTAATGCCTAAAATGGACTTAGATTTTAAGTAGCAAGTCCTTACTGCAAATTTCAGGGTTCCTTCTCCCTTCAGTACACCAAGTATTTTAGACTAAATTTGCTCTCACATATTTATGAGAAGCAGACTGTCTCTCTCTCTCTCACTTAAACATTTATGGAATTTGTATTTAAAGCAGAGAAATATCCAGGCTGCATTTAGAACCTAAAGCGGTCAATCTTATTTTGCTTCAAATGTGCCTAACAAACATATACAAAAGTGAATGCAGAAAAATTGCAAAAGGAAAGGCTATTCCCATTAAAAAGTGTAGCTATGATATTTACCTTTTTCCAGTAGTCAAGTGGTTAGACATTTACTTGAGTACAGGAAATTCAAGATTTTGCTACACCACTGACTGAGGAAGTGGGAGATATAAATGCAGTTCTCTCAGCAGACTAAAGGGATTCAGAGGCTGAACTGTCTCATTTTCATAAAGTGCCCTAACCACTAGGTTGGCATTTGTGGAAAGGACATTTTTCAACCTCCTCCCTTGAAAGGGCAGTGTGACTGAGGGGTCAGCAAGCTTAAAGTTTGGGACAAAGCAGTTGGTGGGGACCCTTCAACTGAAGGCTGAGGAATGTGGTGGCAAATGATCTGTCCTGACTGTCATCAGTCATTCCAGGTTGGCTTTGAATGAAACAGCAATAACGCAGGGAAAAGGATATGCAGCAGACAGGATCTTTTTGCAAAATGTGAGGAATACCACCATCACACCCATCTCTTCCACTTACATTTTAAACAGATGTTGCTGCTCAGTGAAGTGTCTATTGTCACTTGTACAGCTTTGGTCTCAAATTCACAGAAGAGCTGTTACCTTATAACAGAGACTGAACTCAGACTTTCGGCAAGAGTGAGAATTCAGACATACTCCAGCATTTAGTTTTTCCTCTAAGCTAAATCCAGGGCATAGTGATTGAACCTAATCCACTCCTAAGGTGCTGCCGTGCTCTGTAAGGGAGCTCTATTAAGGATACATTTGGCCAAACTCCCAGCTTGGCACAGTAAAACTTGAATGCCTTACTCAACACTTCCATTTACTCTATGCAGAATTTATGTAACTAAGTTAGGCACCTTGGATCACCCACTCTAGACCATGTTTCATGAAGTTTTGTGGTGCCAGAGCTGGGCTCCTATAGCTCATGATATGATCTGAAATTTGCATGTACATCTATCTGGTAATATTTGAGTCAGCTATGCTCACTGCCTCTGCATCCTTACCCCACTGCCTGAGCACTGCTCCTGCAATCCAGGTTGGAAAATGCTTTTCACAAACTCAGTTCCAAGTTTCTCGCCAATACTGTTTTTTATACAGGCTTCTAAATTCTATACTTTGACCAAGAAATCTGTTCTCCTTGCGTGACACTGAAAACTGTTCAGTATGGAGAGTAGTGCTTCAAGGTCTGACCCATTATGTATCGACTAGAGGGAGAACAAGAGTGTGCCATGTTGCTGAATGGCAACATCAATTCCTTAAACACTGTGCAGTGAGATCAATGAAGATAAATCAATACATCACTTTAAAAATGGTGTCATGGAAAGAAGTCTCACAGGCTTTCGCTGAAGAGATAAAAGAGGTAAAGAACAGCATTTGCTGCAAACACAGTGAAATAAATACTGGGAAGATACTAAAAAAAATGCATTAACCTCCTTCACAGACTGTCACCAAATGGGATTATCTCAAAACTCACTTACTTTGCTCCTTGTCATTAAGAGGAGAAGCTCATCCCTCAGTTTTACTAAACAAAACCTAGAGGTTTACCAAATAAAATGAGATTATCTTCTGCCTACATAGCATAAGGAAAAGGATGATGATAGGATTTAAAATAAGGTAGGAGTGATGTGATAGCAATGAAAAAAATTATGGTATTACAGAGGTCTGGGAGAGCCTTAAAAAAATCAGAAGATTAAAACATGGGGACTATCACACTGCCATGCTATAATCTAAGCATTTCTTCATTTCCAGTTAACAAGAATTTGAAAGCAACGATATTGAAACAGCATTATTTGTATGTCTGTTTAGGTGTAGAAATGCTTTCAAGTAGTCAAAATTCTGTTTCCCTCATCCCACTTAATTAATTATGAAGGGTGATTTGTTTGAGAAGACAGATGAAGCAGAAGGCCTTCATGATGATTTAATTATGGTTTAACTGAGGACTTAGGAAAAGGCCAGATTATTGAATGGATGAGAATTTATTGTGATGCTTTTGTTGTATCAAAGTGAATTGTGATGTTATTCAATGGAGCAGAATTCTTACAACTCTAAAAGATATCATCGATAAAGTTGTATTTTTTCAATTATCATTTTATTTGCATATTGATGCAAGGACCTAAATGGAGCAATCTTTTAGAGGAGTGTAATCCCATTCTTTCTGAAACTCACCAAGGACTGAACCCAAATTAAGCTAGAAAAATTCATTTGAAATGCACAAGTGGACTCCAAGAATAGAAATGTATAGCAAGGGATGGACTGTAATTTCAAAATACTGCCCTGGGTAACAAGTACTGAACAGTGGAGTCTCACTAATTTTCTCCTCAGTCAACACCAAAAAATAATAGACATCTGTAACTATAATCACAGAAAACATCCTCTAGGTTTGTGCATTAGAGCCTGAATCCTAGACAGCCAAAATCCTACCTACTTCACTCTGACTCCCAGACAGACAGAAAAACATGGCTGTGAAGGCTTGAGAGATGTGAAACATAATGACTGTGGCTGTGCTACTGAAGTGATGAAGAGCTGAAAAGTGTGACTGATGAACTCTTAGATAATGAATTAATGAGCAACATGCCTGTAGTTCATCAAAGGACTAATGCAAATCTACACAAGCTACCTGCAGTATACTATGGAGAAGGATGTAAAGACTGGGAACCATCCAAATATAGCATTAAAGAGACAAATAGAGCAAGAACAGAACAGAGTGATGTTAATCATCTCAGCTTAAATGTATATTTCATGTATGTCAACCAATTAAAGCATAAAAAAGGCATGATGGAAAATAAATTGCAGAAGACCATGATTTAATGTATAGAGAACAGATAAAATATGAGTAAAAGAAAGATGCAACTTGAAATTCTTTAAAAATTTGAGCTACTGGGCAGATGCTGCTGTGTGATGCTTGATTATTGACACCCTATATTATATGCAAAAATGCAGTATACAGGGGTGGGCCCAGGGAAAGGCTACAAAGGAGGAATTTAGAGATGTAGCCCAGGAATGAAGTACAATTTCACAGGCCTTCAGGAAATGTAAAGAATAGCCCCATTCTACAGAGCATGATTGCTCAGCAAACTAAAATTACAAACATATAATTTTTTATATTAGCAAGCACAATTGCCAATTAATCAGCTGTTAGGGGAATCTATGTCAAACAAAATATTGGTAGAGGAAAATTTAGCCTGCCTAGTACATGGCTACTTTTATCAGGGAAAAATGCTAAGAAATCAGAAAATAAACTCTAAAATTACTTAATCAGCCCAAACAAATTTTCAGTTATTCTTGTAATTGGAGATGATTAGATTATTCTGTACAGACTGGAAAAAAAATAAGTCACAGAAATATAGAATCTTTATGTTCCAGACTATCATGATTATTTTAAAAGTATATATTTTCATATAAGCATTCCTTACCAGGTCTAATTAGACTAAAGTTCTTCTGTTGGTACTTTTTTCTTTCAAAAACACTCTGCCTAGCTGATTTTTTAAGTGATCTTTACCACATAAAGTCCTATTATCACATATACAGTGTGAACAGAGGTAAAGCACATCAAGAAGAACAGATCCAGTCTTTGACTTTGGGAGATTGCAATGCATCTGATACAACTATCACTCAGAAAGAATTTCATTGAAGTATTTGACCTAACTGTCAGCAAGTCTACTTTCTAGCAATACTCAAGGAGAGCACAAGTGTTGATTTTTTGCCCACATCTCAGGACTCCTGAGCTTCTCTTGTGGGTGTAGCCTTTTTGGTATGTAATAAAGACACAATTGCAATAATATTCCCTTTTTGCTTACTGAAAAGAGAAAGTCCTTGACTTAGAAGGCTTTGCCTCTAGATTGAGGGTGAAGGCAGATCAGATTCCAATAAGCTTGGACTGCCATCAGCTCATTTCCAGAACTGCTGTGCAGAGAAATAATAGCACTGAAAATTCCACTTTTCTGTGTTCTGCCTCTCATGACAGATATGGATGAAAGGGCAGATATGTGATATGTTTTCAAAGGAAAGGATATGGTGATGTGTTTTCAATGGAATTTACTTGAGTCAACATGGTTTCTTTATCATTTATGGTTCCAGTACCTTAATAATATGACAGATGTTAGGGAGTGAGAGACTGTATTAACATTTCCTTAAACCTCTTAGAATGTTCTTCTTCATGACACATTGTAACTACAACCAGAGCCTAGGTTGTATTGACCTTAAACTGAAGCATTAGAAGTACTCTTCTGATCCCGTTAGAAAAACTGTCTCTGGTGAGTCTCCTTTACCATTCTAGCTTCAATAAAAAAAAATCCAACCTCTTTTCACACATCTAATTCAGAAGTTTCAGATAAAATTTTACCTCAGTCTCTTGAGAGTTCTGTGATTTAAAGAGTCCCAGATGATTTATTCAAAATCTATTTATCTCTGATAACTGTAAGCAGGTGTCCTACAATGAACAAACAGCTCATTGTAGTGCTTCAGCATCACTCCATACCTCTCTAACTATATAACTGTGTATTTTTAGGTCCTAAATCAATGCAGAATCTGAGCTCCTCAATTCCAGAATGATACAACTTATCTTCCTGGACGAAAAGCTCGGATAGGAGGGAAAATTCTTTGTGTTCTTTAAACAGGCACAGCACTTCTAAACTGTACCTTGGAGTAAAATTCTTATTAATAGTAGTATTCTTGTCTGTGTTATGACAGCATATGACTCCTTGATTCACACTACATTAACCATTATTTATACTGACTGCAGATGGGTTTTACTGCTGTTTATAGAAGACTTAATTATTACTGTATGTTTAATAAACACATTTAGAATATTTCCCTTATTCCATATATAATTATCTGTGTGCTTTTCCCAAATAAAACAAAATCCCATTTCAAAGTGATGTCCCCTGTAGCTCTGGAATATATTTAGAACACAAGGAAACAGGTAGAGAAATGAACATAAATCTTTTGCATAATGCACTGGGGCATGTAGTGCATTTCCATAGGTGGAACGCTGAAGGTGCAACTGTAGCAACTTAATAGGTATATAAAATTTCCTACAAAAGCAGCACTGAAACCCCAGTATAACTGAAGTGTCTTTTCGAAAAAAATCAGAAGTCAACAAAACCAGTAGTGATTTTCCTTTCACTCATCTTAATGCAAATTAAGAGCCGATGCACTCAACCATGGAAATTATAGCAATTAAAAAGTTTAGGGAAAGGCGACTTTGACCCTTCTACACACTGTCCACATTAAAAAGGAATGTATTCTTATATCTGTCCAGTGCTTGATGGCTTTGGGATGGCAATACAGAAAAAATAAAATGAAAGCAGCTTAAGAAGCAGCTACCATGTAACACTTTCACACTCTATTAAGAGGAGAACAACCTCATCTTCTGCAGGCTCTAAATTCAGCAATGGCTGTTCCATTCAGCTGGATAATTTTCAAGTCATTAATTCAGTCAAATTGCCTATTATTCCATACCTTCAGTGGGAATTGCTGTTATTCCTTTTACACTTTTTTCCCCCCAGATTTCTTGCAGCCAAAGCTGCTGTGATGCTCATTAATGGCAAAACTATCTTTTGAATTTTATCCAAATTTTAAAAATTGTTTTGATATTATTAAAGGGACCCTATAGGTGAGTACTGCTAAATGAATAACTGTCTACTACTTGTGCAGCAGACAGATAAAAGTAGATAGATCGATTACTGAGTACAAGGAATTTAAAACAAATCCCTGTATTTCTAATGATGTTCTGTTTAAGCATTTTCTGAATTTTAGCAGCAAACAACAATATAAGTTAAACTAGAAAAACCTTTAAAAATAAACAATCCTGAAATCATCAAGCAAATAAAGGATGATTACATTAAAACTGTAGCTATAATAAAAAATCATATTTATTGGCCTATGTAAAAAGGCAACATATCACTCCAATTTGCTGAATGAGATCAGTTTTACAGGAAAGAACAGTTATTTGCTACAAAATCAGGGAAACTCACCTGGCTGCCAGGCTTCATTTCTGTTTTGCAGGAAAATTTATAACCTGTGCTGAATGCCTGTGGTTACTGCACCTTCATCAGGAGATGCTGTGAGCTGTGGATTTTAATCTGACCTGTCATCTTCTAACAGTAACCACTAGATCTGTCTAGATACTAAGTCCAACACAAAAATTGATATAAAGTGTGTAAAGGTCCATTTCTATTAATTAATATTTTGTTTTTCTTACTTCTATTCTTATTGATTATTAAAGTATAAGTAGATGATTACATTTCCAGAGACTTAGGAAAATTCAGGTCCAGTTCATTTTTGCTGAAAGATCTGCTAAAGTTCCCAAGCCTTTCAAGATGAATCCACATGCAAATATCAGTGATGAAGGAAGAACTCAGATTTTTAATCCTGGAACATCTCATGATTCTGACTTGAAACCAGGTCAAAGAGTGATGACTCTCACTGCACTTTAGTTGGAGCTAACTTTACCAGAGTGAAACCCATGTGAATCACATTTGAAGAAGTGCCATGCACTGAGATCATGCCATTCCTCATAACTCTAGCAGACAGTTTGGGAACCTAGTTCTGACCATGCTAATGTCAGTGCAGCTCATCCTTTTTTTTTCTGTAAAGAAGGGCAGGTATGAAATCAGGACCACACACTAGAGTGCTAAAGAACAACAATATACAGCATTAAAATCAAAGTTATTTAATAATGTGATAAATTTACTGTTAAATTACTAATAAGAGTATGCCATAAAAATCTGTCTGTAACATTTCTGGATGAGACACCGAGGCAGAATAGCTCAGAGGGTGGATGTACCTTCCAGGGCATCTCACATGATATTACATCCACAGCTTCCCTCTGCAACAGAGCAAATTGTTGCAATTGCTCTCCATGGATGTGGCAATGCTCTGACTGCCAGTATAGAAAGAACAAAATCACTTTCAGTGCTTATATAGAAAGAGTGATTGCATTTTGAACCTGCAAAATATGTCAGAAACATTGCTTCTACCAGGTTTCCTGTAGTGCTACTGAATATGGTTTTGATTCTGTTTAGTCTCAGTTAATCTGTTTTCAAGGTGAGTTCACATGTCTGTTTCCTTGAACAGAAATACTTGAAGAAACTATGGACATTTTTCAAATTTGAACTTTACTTCTTGAACAAGAATAGTTCTTGAAGTATTCTCATCCACACAGATCTTTGACAGACAAATAAAATCTGACTGTCTGGGTACAGAGGGGAACGGTTGAAAGGACTGAACTGTGGCTTTGTATCTTGAACCATCTGCAAGAAAGTGGCAAAATATTACTTGATGGCCATTAGGCTGGGCTTCCATTTTGTGACTGATAACCTATGATCCTTATCTGTAGAAACCGTCTTACAGTCTCTGTAGTAAGGAGTAATTACAACAGTCAGTCACTGTAACCTCTACCTGGATTCTAAAATGTCTCAAGGACATCAAGAAGTGAAAGTGTGTCTGCAGAAGTAGTGCTCTTTAAAAGGGAAAATTACAGACCTTTTTGGGTCCCAGAAAGTATGGACTGTTGATACTTCTTGAAAATGAAGAGGACAAGTATCATTAGCAGCACATTAAAGTAAAAAGGCAGTTATTCCAACCTGGCATAATTAAAATCTAAGCGGTTAGAAATATGAGGTTACAAAAAAATTCCTTGTATTCCAATACCAACATACTATTGCCTTCTCTGTTAGCAGTGGTTTGTATAGCAGCAGGTATTATGTGGTGCTAGCAGGTGTGTTGATAATTTTAGCAGCACAGTATACTGGGTGAAGGAATGGGGTTGCCTGCAAGATTGACTGAAAAGCGTAAGAAAAAGAAATAGAATTTACGATAAATGTATTATAATTCCTATTTAGTGAGGAACATCTGGTGAACTCTTCACCAGACAGCTCCATTTGTTAGTCTTTCATTTGATGAATTTGCAGTAAAGCAATTAGAGTAAGTACCTGTAAAAGAAGTGTGACCCACAATCATAGTCTTCACAAGAGATGAAGTGGGAGACATGGCAGAATGCAGATGTACACACATATGTAGAGAGAGAGACACACACAGACACACTAATCTTTGAAATTTTAGTCTATTTGTTCTGAATATGAGGCACATTCAGAGGATCAAATCCCACCTACTGAGGCTGGTGTGTGAAAGGGTCAGAGATGGGGCAAGTAGTACAAGCCCCATTGCTTGCATAGCAGACTGCTGCAGCCAGTGCCCCCACTCTGAGCTGGATTCCCTTCGATACCAGCTTCCCTATATTGACCGGCACTACATGAACACCACTCACAGAACTAGCTGCATCTAAACCAGGATCTATTCAATGTGATGCCAGTGAGGTCTAGGAGGACCTGATCTTTCTCTTTCAGGACTTTGTAGCTGTTACAGGAGCAGTGTGGCAGGGAATGACCAAATGGACTTGCTGAGGAGCTCCCTATGATCTGCAACTCATGTTGTAAGCGATTCCCACATCATTTCCAGGCTTGCTGTAGAGTTAGTCGAGTCATTTCTATTACTAATAAGAAATAAAATTAGAAAAACCTCCTGGTACCGCTCAGCCTCATCACTTAACTTCACTGGGTTTCCTCCTGTAGGTGGATTGCCTTGCAGTGAGATGAAAGATCCTCCTCATTTATCTTTATTGGAAGGCACTTCAGACAGGAATTCCCACTACCCTTTTCAGCAGGGTTATGTCCTGCTTAACACTGTTCTCAGCTTTGTTCCAATGCAGCTAATTTGAAAAGCCGAGTAGGTACATTGTCTTTTCCATATAAGATTTCAGGTAGAACCACCTCAACAGGGACCAAGCAGTCTTATCTCTTTCTCTCACACTCGCCACTGATCTAAGAGTCTCTGCTAGCTTGGGCTGTGCCAATGCACATATTTACATCATCAACTTTTGACTGTATTCCCAAAAACTTCTGCTTCATTGTGTTTTCTTCTCTATGTTCATGGTCTAACTTACTGTCTTGTACTTTTCCAGTTGAGAGCCGCACAAACTGATGGTGTCCTATTATAGCTGTTGACATGGAAACATCATAAGAAACTGGTTGTTTGGTAAGATTGCTTTTTGACATAGAATAGACAGAGCTTAAATGCATGTTTTGCTGACTCACTTTCAGCCATTTTAAGCCACAGACAATTTATCTTCATTGTCACTTTCCCCTCCCTGTGCCAACGTATTGTGCTCTGAGTATCTGCTTAGAAATAAGGCTGAAACTGTGACTGTTGTGGTTATAGAAATTTCAAACAAATCCTATTCCCACATGTGGCCAAGTTCTTCATCACAATCTTCTGGCTTGGAAATTATTCTAGCTGACACTTTCCTGCTGGATGAGTCTCTGAACCAGGAAGGAGACAGTCCCACTAGGGAACTGGAAAGCAGAATATAGGTGCAATGAAAAGCAAGAAAAGGGGTGTTGCTTCTTTAGAGCAGACATCACATGTCAAGCAGATTCTGGGACATTATTTCAATAATTTGCAAAACAGAACAATAGAGAAAATGGCCAGAAGTATGTACTATTTAATCCTACTGAAGCTGCTAATAGAAAAGCTGTTTCATCAGTCATTAATAATTCAGCACTGAGGGATGTGATTTCAGGTCTGAGGCAGATATTTCATATCTAACAAGTTTTACTGATAATGTAAAGATAAGATGAATTAGGCAAGAATGACTTTGATAAGAAACTGCTTTATATTCTGTTTTACATTACAAATTTTAGGCAGAGCTTGTTATCTGAGATTACTGTAGGCTGGGGTTTATTCACGTGGGGATCAGTCCTTCGAGGTGCTCAGTACCACATGTATTAGCTCTTAATCTTGAACACAAAGTATTCCCTGATTTGCAAAGCCACAGCCAGATAGAAATAAATTTGCTTTTTGTCCCTTTTCAGCACAACTGGAGAATCATGCCTTTGTAAAAGGCTTGCTGGGCTGTTGGTCTGTGCTGCAGCTAAAAGTGTATCAAACTGCACCTCAGGAAGGAACCAGTTGGACTCATTTAATACCAGGTACCTAAGAGTAGCAAATATGATAAACATGAAGATGTGAAGCAGAGAGTTTGTGCCAGATGCGGAGATGAGACTGTTTTGACTGATGTGTTTATATGTTCCATTTTCACTCTCCATTAACTGCTTCGTCTTTGTCCGTGAAATGTTATTAAAAATTGCAAATGAACTTCAATTTTTCCTTAATCGTTCATTAGTATCAACACTGAAAAAAATTTCCAGATGAATAAGAAATATAGTAAGTGTTAAGAAAAACAGTAGTAGCTTCTGAGGTGGCTAACTGTTTCAACTGATTATATATCAGATATATTGATTTTTATAGTCCTTGGGTATAGGTGAGGCATATTGTTAGATTTACAGCATCACATTGCAGGATGGGTTTTATTAGCAGTAAAATACCATCAGAATGTAGATCCTGAAGGCCTCTGAATTGTGAATACTCCAAGATTATTAATACTCACATCTATCTTTCAGCTGAGAGTGTCAATACCATTGTGTTAAGGCACTTCAATTATGGACCTATGAAAATTTCACTGGTATAATACAAAAAAGTGTGAAATGCTTGCAGCTTCCATTGACATCAGTGAGAAGACACCTCAAAAAAACCCAAATCTAAACCAGTCTCTCACCAGACATTCCCTGCTCTTCAAATTTTAGATTTTTATTTTATCTGTACTTAGTAGCAGGATGAGGAAGATGGTACTTTTTGTAAATGCCAAAATAAGTGATCCTCGAAGCACATAAACAATCTGAGTTTCTTAAGAAAACATTATTATTTGCATTGCCAAGGGCAAGAGCTGGTGTAATTTTCCCTCTTCATTTTGTAGATAATCACAGGTTCTGTGAGCCAGATAATTTTGCTCTAAACATTAATTTCAAATTAATAAATAATAACTACTGGATTTATTGTCCACTGTATTAGGTGATTCTTGTATTCTAGCCTGCCCTTCATCCTTCTCTGTTCCTCTGTGTCTCTGATAATTAATAAAGATGCAAGTGAATAGTTATTCAATTATAATGTTCACCTCCTGAACACCCACCTAGGGAAAAGGTCTCTCAAGCACAGAGTGACCCTCCTTGATTTGAAAAATTAAGATTTGCACTATTTCCCTCATTCTGAATCTGAGCAGCTCTCACCAAAGCCCTTAGGAATACTGGTGCCAGCAGAATCTGGAGAAGACTCTATTTTCAGAGAAAGAACAGCTAAAAAGTAGTAATTGAATATTCAGAAACTTAAACAGGACACATGAAATGAGTAACATCCCAAGCAGGTTTCAATTTTCCAGTCTGAAACAGCATTTCAAGTGCAGCAGCCCATTTCACAAGTGCATGTTACACGGGTACATATCTAACCATTTCCAAACATGTCTGCTAAATGCTATCATAAACTCCAGCTTCCTGCATCATGTAATTTATTACAGACTTTCCGAATGCATGTCTCCATTACATGCTATAATTTAGACCATTCAATTGCCTAGGAATAATCCAACCTAAGTGGAAAACCTGTACTAAAATTTCACTTTCCTCCACTTACCATTCAGTAAGGAGAATTTCTAGTAGTTTCTATCATGCCATTAAAGTACAGGCACAGCTGTGTAAGCTCTGGCTATTTCCATATCAAAACCAAACAATAAGTCCTAGGTGCCAAACTCACCCACATTCACTCTCCAGAATCTAGGCTGATCTACAATGCTCTAAAGCCTGAAAGAAATCTACAGTGTGATGCCATAGCTGGCATCATAAACTCATCCAGCTTGACAACCATGCACTGAACATGTGTGGCTCCTCAACAGTGCTAACACAAATAGCAAATGAATTTAAAAGGAATCCTGGGGTATAAGAATATGGGGAACAAAGCAGCCTATTTAAGCAGGACTGCCAGTGTTTCAAAGCTACGTTGCAGTGTCTTAATGAAGCACAGAGCAGAGGCATTCACAGACAACAGCCAGAGAGCCTGATACTACACCTTCAAGATATGTATATGCATACTCTGTGTGTGTGAGAGAGCAAAAGAGAAAGATAGTCAGTATAGGTGGTATTCAGGTCACACAACTTGAAGTGTCTCTAATATAGATGTTTACATCTCAGTTAATCACCTAAGGCTTCCTCCACTCAGCTGTGACAAATAGACATTTTTAGGGCATGATTCGCCTGAGCAATTTTAGATGTCTACTTCTGGATGAGATGAATTGTATTCTGAAAGTGCCAAGTGTACTTCACTGACTCAAGAGAGATATTATGCAACTAGCTTAAGTGAAGATGTTTGCAATGTACATGTGGATATATAATGTATTTAATAACAACATATATCTATTTGGATTTTCTTTTTATATATGTATCAATACACACAGATATACATACTTCTATATTCTCTCTCCTTGCAAGGAGTATTTAGGAATGACCATTTCATACTTCTCTCTTTGGTTCCCTCAGTACCTCCCTCTGAAAAGCCCTGATGAAATGAAATCTTTATCATATTTTTCATTCTAGATCTACATAGTAAAGCTTTCTATCAGCCAGTCTGATGTTATCATGAGTTCAGATTTCACTACAATGTCTCCAAGAATTGCATTTCTCATGTAGATTTCAGATGCAACCTGCTGTGCAGCTCTTCCATGAGAATTTTGCCTGTGGAGTCTTGACCTGATGCTCACTAGTCTGTGGAGGTTCACCGCCAAAAAGAAGACAGCGAGACTGAACAGAGGCTGTAATGGACATTACACAAAACCAGCCCAGGACACCATATTCAATCTTCATAAACTGCCCCTGCCAAATTTCAACTGCAACTCAGCAAAGTTCCCAAGTGAGAATTTCTGCAATTTGTTGAAAATCAAAGTCTCTCTCTATGGCATCATGCTGATTTGTAAGGAGTTCAGGAAATGTTTATAAAGGTGTCTAATGCCTAATGGAGAACTGATGGTTCTGGAAATCAGAGTAAACAATCCAAAGTACCTCAACCTTGACTTCCTTTCAGTTGCTGCTAAGTTGCTATGCCAAATCTTCAGATTCTGTTCCTCATGACTCAATAAAAAAAGGAACCAGAATACACTCATTTTTAAAACATAATGCTTTGTGTTTCTACAGCACATACCTATCAAAGCTATGAAATGCTTAGCACTAATTCTAGCTAGAAGAAGGCAAAGATGTTGTAGACTTAAGAGGCACCTGTTTGCACTGTGCACAGTCTTTATAATTGGTGTGGCATGGGCTGGAACAAAAAGATTGGTTTTAACCTTCCTCATCTTATTGGGAAGAGGCTCTGCCCTTGGTTACTCTTCCCACTGTAGTATTCTTCCCTGGACAGCTAGTGGAGACGCAACTTCAGAATCATATTATCTTCTGAAATTACAGCTGGATCCAGCCGTGTCCCACCTCTGATTCCCATATCCACCTTTACAACCACTGTACAATTCACATTGTGCTGATATATTTAAGTGCTGAAGTTGAAATATCTGCATTTTAGTAAGCTGAAGTAAGTCCCTTTATACAGGGCAACAAGTAGCGATGATTGCATGGAATGACGTTCGGTCACTGATGGTACTGAGCAGATTTTAAATGGTGAAGTGAAAGGCTGGGAGGTGTGTATGAAGCTTTTCATTTTTTCTGCAGAGTGATACACCTCCACAATGCCTGTTTGGGTGTTTGGACTACTGGAATTTGTAATTATAGGCATTATTGCAGAAGCTGCTTCATTTGCATAAAGACTAAAAGGTGCCATGGCTCTTTATTCTAAGCTTATCTAATTATTTTTCATCTGTAAATCAACAACAGAATGTAAGAAGGTACATTCTGGATGCAACATGATTCCTGAAACCTTTTCTTTGTACATCTAGTAGCACTGAAGTATCTACTTTCACCCTTAGAAATCTAGCACAATTACTTTAAGCTCAGAAGAAATCTAGTAAATCAACAGGAAAACCCCTTCATCATGCTCTTAGCTTCCTCTAAAGCTTGGCAATTTTATCCTAAAGTTTCAATGGTTGCTCACATTCACTAAACTTTTTAAAGGACTGTTCTTCTCTGATGCTTAACTGTTCAAAAAGCTGTCATGTTCCATACCCTGTGGGAACCTCTGCCATTTCCTAAGAGTATCAATATTAACTATATGCAGCCTGAAAAATTTGACCATGGATCTGGACTTAGAAGGACAAAGAAAAGCACATATCTATTTCAAGACAACCAAATCTGAAATCTTACAAGAAGAAATTTTAATAACTTGAGCCAAAGAGAAAGATTTGAATTTGCATGATGAGAACATTAAAACCCCCTTATGTATGTATATAGCACAGCATTTAGCTGGTGATGAGTTTGTTTACTTTCCTCATTAATCATGAGCTGATGGCTGAATTCCAACAAATTAAAAAGGACAATAGCAAAAAATTTTTAGCCTCTCATTTCAGTTATTGAATTCAAATTAACTTCATTCATCTTCACCAAGTAAATTATAAATAATAAAATTTGATATGTTTCATATCTATTCTTTCACTTTCTGTTTGGTTTTTTTTTTTCTGTATTTCTATTCCTCAACAGAGAGATTTAACAACAAAGAGGATGTTAACAGCATTTCTTACTGCTCCCTGTAGTCTCATACTTTGGCTTTAGTGTCATGGACTTTCTGATGATATCCCAAACATAGATACAGAGTCTATGACACAAAAGGAATGGGTAGTACTGAAAAAAAAAAAATCTGGAAATTCCTGGGAAATATTCTAAGAGGCATCAGAAAGATAGACTGGGATAAAGAAAGAAAAAAATAAGAAAAATCAGAAGCACCAGAGTATGCACAGATAAAAGATCTTGTCAAAGAGCTACACCATTTCTTATGATCAAATCATTCTTGATTGTTTTCCCATGGTTGCATACACCACTTATGTGTGACTGAATTGCTTTCAGCCAACTGCTTCCAGTCCTACATTCAACCCATTATCCCCATATTAAATTTTACCTCACACCATTTAATAGACCTTCTTTTATATATCTCAATTAAAAATGCTATGCTATTTTATTAGGGGCTGCTTGGAGAAAATACAGACTGTAAGGTAAAGAAGAAAAACCTGCATCCAATGCACCTTGCATCCACTGGAAAATCTGTTTACAGTGCTTTGTTTTGTTTTTTCTTACTTTATTTTCTGTTGACTTCTGTGTGAGCAGATAATGACACCTATTTTCAATTATTACAACCTATATGGACCGTAATTTAATTGCTTGTGCTGCCTAGAACACAGTTATTTACTTTGGTTATGTCTCTGCCTAAAAAATAACTGTGCTTGTACTCAGTGAAGGACAGCAAAACCACTACATCCCAAAGAAAAGAAACAGCAAACTTGAATCACAAACTTGGCATCACAGTCACAGATTTGCAACATAAGGCAATTTGCCTCTAGTTCTCTTGTACATGCTGACCAAAATAATCCATTGAAACAGAAATGTTCTGAGTAGTAAGAATACAAGAAATATGCTAAATCCCAAGCTATTACATCAGTCCCTGACTGTAAAGAGTTTACCCATGAAGTGAAAACTTCAGTCTGTATAGACAAGCACATTTCTGAACCCACATTTATTTTTTCCTTAGTGCCTAATGTAGACATATGCTACCTTTGTAATTAGCGTATATGATTTAACTAACAGTGCCTAGCACAGTGCTGCACTGCAAATACATTATAAAAATATGTAAAATACATAAGCCTCTCAGACTTCTTAGAGTTGGACACAGACAATTGTGTGGGTGCGACTGCAGAAAATTTATGCTAACAGAGTTGACCGAGGCTTTTGAGGTTTTCTGCTTGAGAGGTTTGGGGCATTTTTTGGAATGACTCTGGGATAAAAGACCAGTTTTTGCATTTATAGTTTGGGAAGTGATATTTAGATAAGCAGCTAAGCCATCAAAGATTCCTGCAGTGAAGCACCAGAGCATATCAGCTTAGTGAGACGGACCGCATCCAGAATTCATGAACCGGCAGAAAAACAGTCTCATCAGTGCACAAACAGCAAAACAGTACAGGAGAACTAGGCTGGTCTAGATGCAGCACAGATATCTTAGTTTGGCAGAGCGTGCAAGCTAATAAGCTCCAGTTCTCATCAGGGCTTACAAGGTTGATGCTGATACAGGGGTAACTCAGCTTTGCTGCAGGTCAGTAAGTCTTTCAGGACCCTGTGTTGGCCCTTCATGTATGCAGCTGAATTGACTTGTAGTTTTTGGCTCAGACTTCTTGTGCCATTGTTCACCACATTTTGGGTTCCTGGCTTACATCAAGCAAAGTAAGCTTGGATATGTCCCTACATGTCCAATGACTGTAGCTTTTCATAAAACGCAAATTCAGGGAGCTCACCAATGCTCTTGACAATAAAGTCACTCTTTGTTTGGTCTGGAGAAAACCTACTGTGGGTGGAATAGCTCCAGAAGTAAACAAAGAGCCAGAGATGTCAGAGAAGGTTAGACATGCATCGAAAACTGTGACACTTCCAATGTGACCTTGCCCAGTAGCAAGGTCACTGGTAAGAGTGATCTGTATCCTTTCAGTCCTTGCTCTTTCTAGCAGCAGTACCAATTAGTTCTTCATGTGGTTGCTGCCCACTAGAATAAGACAATCCATGTTAACATTTAAGTTTTTTCTTCCTTCTTTCCTGCCTTACCCTTTCATGCTGAGGGCATAATGACAAAATGTAGAATTTAGCCTTAATTGGATCTCTGCAATGTTATCACCTGAATTAGCTCCCCCGTGAATAATTATTACTGCCTGGAGGCTGACAAATTGCTTCACTCTACTTCATGATTGTCAGGAATTTCAAATTATATGCTGAGCATGGGGGGAAAAGTGAAAATGAAAAGCCTAGAGAAGCATAATTATTAAGATTATTGAAATATTTGATACAGAGTCCCATAGTCTTCCCAAGTCCCAAAAGCGGTGAATCACAGCAAGAACTTAGCTAGGGGCAATTGGACAACACCCAGTCTTTCAGCCAGCAATGACTATGGCAATAGACTTGCACAGTCAAAGAAAAACTATAACTACTGCTACCATCTGGCTCACAGTTAGACAGTTCCTATATTATTCACTACCCCATTTAAATTATATACATCAGCTTGTTTAGCATCTCATCTGCATATTTGATCTTGCTAGGTAGATGGTAAATTCTTTGTAGCGTAGACTGATAGGAGGCTAAACACATGCAAGGGGATAGCAGCAGATTGTCATGCATTTAGAATAGCATATAATAGTCCTTGCTTTGCAAGAACAAGGTCTTGAGGAAAAAGTGCTCTTTATGAGAACAATCATTCCATGTCTGGGCAAGATCTCACACAGAAATACAATGCGTCACTACACCACAATATCCATCTCAGATATTGAAGGGCAGACAACTGGTAAGAAATCTTCATCTCATAAAATCAAATCACTATGAAAGTATAATGCTCTTTGAAAATGTCTTGAAATGATCAGATTAAGCAATAGGGTTTCATCCAATTTTCACATTAATGATGCTGTGCTTGTAAGATTGATGTATTTCTCGGTTCAATTCAATGCAGTTCCTCAAACTTCTTTCCCACCTTGCCAAACCCACATCACAGAAGTCAGGTACAGACAAGGTAGCTGTCGACATATTCCCAGGAGAAAGCTCTCCCTGCTTACCTGACATACAGTGACCTCTTCTGATTAGTCCTCAGGGAGCCAGACCCAGAACTCATGCTGTGATTCATCATCTGCTCTCGCAGGTCATGGATTTTTGCCTCAAATCGAGCGTACTCTAAGGAGATTAGAGAAGAAAAAAAAGAAAGAAAGAAAAAGATATTTTCATTTTCTTGACCTATATAATCATTAGGGCTTCTAATTGAAAATTAATATTACATTAATGCGTGTAAGGCATGTCCTGAAAATTGAGGTCTAACAGAAACTTGCGTTATATTACCTTAGATAAGTATATGCCCTCCTTATTGTGGTACCTGAACAATTCAGCACTGCCTATATGAAAAGACAAACAGCTAGATCCTCTCTCCTGAAGTTTCAGGAAAGGTAAGAAGGCTTAAAGTGTAGTTTAAAGTGTACCAAATAGCTTTCAGTCTGTAAAAAGGATGTTGAAAGCAGTTTTCCACCATATCATTCCTCCTTCCAAACAGTGAGATACCTCGTTAGGGGCAGTGGGATGAGGCACTTACATTACTAATGAGTCCAGCATTTAGTGTAAAATCCCACTGAACTTAAGAAGATTT
Organism: Actenoides lindsayi; assembly: GCA_025331215.1. Classification (NCBI taxonomy): domain Eukaryota; kingdom Metazoa; phylum Chordata; class Aves; order Coraciiformes; family Alcedinidae; genus Actenoides; species Actenoides lindsayi. The sequence continues at coordinate 84,825 of WTSP01001784.1, read as the reverse complement.
ATCAAAGTCTAATTATTTTGGAAGCGGCTGCAAAATTGTTGTATGAGCAATGATCCACCTTATTTACCCAGCCTGCTGAGGATTGGGCTCTGTTTGTTTTAAATAGGTGGAGCTGTAACTCGTTTTTAGGATCAGTGATCCCAGAAACTCAAGAGCTGTTTAAGTTGCATAAGAGAGGCACAAAACCACCTCCCACACTTTGTTCTCTTCCGTAGCTTTGCTGGTAGCTTTGTAAAACATTGTGCTTTGCAGACCCGCAACATGGGACTGGCACTGGGGCAAGTATTCAGCTAGAGGTGTATTATTTCATGAGGCTCCTCTCTGAAAGGACACGTCCCTCGTACACCCTGGTCAATGGTCCCTGCTCCTGGCACATTGCCCTTACTCACTGTGTGACCTAATGGGCTGAGTTTTGTTTTGCAAGAGGAAAAGTTGAAGTTTTGGAGACAACCTCTAATTCCTTGAAACTGACAACCTAAAGGCAATTCTCCAGCAACACAAGAGAGTCATAACTCAAGCTAAACCTGGGAAATCTACCAACGCAAGCTAGAAGACTAACTTGAGGGGGTGTAAAAAATCCATTTCAGTGAGTCAGTTAACAGTTTGAAGAGTAAGATGTTGCAGATTGATGCCAGGAAAGAGAAGATGATCCCTGCACCTCACTGCCTGCTTCAAAAGGAGGGTCTACATTTCCCTGCAGCAAGTCTGGAGCCAACATGAAACAAGCACACGAGGCTTACTCCCTTAAGGATGGACATACATCCTACCAGATCACACTACCTCTTAGTTTGAGCAAATAAATCTTTACTGTGCATATATAACCCATTGGTGGGCTTCCTGTTTGTTGCTTTTTCAGCTACGTGAGAAGACAGCAATGTTCTCATTTTCTCATAGCAGAATTCTCGGCATTATTTTTGTTTGATCATTTGCCGTTCGTGCTGGCTCAGTTCCCAGAATGTCTAGATGCTTTGCAATAACAACTAATTCATTTTATTCAACGCCCTTTAACTTTTCATTGGATAATAACATCTGACCTTTCCAAGATTCCACATTTTGCATAGACACTAGCTCCCTTCAAGCTGGCTTAGCAGAGTGGTTTGATTTGGGCTTTTGTGGTTTTTTGTTGTTTTTTCCCCCCTTCATCTTCTTACTTGGTGCATTTTAACTCCTTTTCCATTGAGTTTCTTTGGCATTGCCTATTGAGTTTGTTAAGTGACAGTGGTTACTTTGCCAGTCAGCTGGGAACCACTGCTGTGGTATAAGACTCTTCAGTCTTCCCACACATCCATGACTTCACCGACTGCAGTTGAAATTCTCTGTCAGGAGAAGAGACACTCCTACATGCATACTGCATTTCTGATTTATTCTATAGTTTGTTTCTTGCTCATTTCTTTTACCTAGAGTACACCTTTTAACTTCTTGGTGATCTTAAAGCCCAAATCCTCAGTGGAACTAAGGCTCCTATGACCTGTGTTGTTTCTTAAAGTGGAGTGTAGTTTTGAAGTACTTATCCCAGTGTAGGATTTAAGTTTCCTCTGAGTCATATTTATTCTATTCCCCTGCTCTAGAATTTATTTACTAAATAATCATCTTCTGAGCAAGGCTTTGTTTAACTTGCATTTCATTATAACAAATTTAACATTTCTTCTTGGCAAAGAGGAAAGTTGCTCTTAAAATCAAAAAGCTTCATTTCTCTTCATACAGTGTCAGTCCTATACATACTAACAGTACTACAATTTTAATGGTTGTAACTAGGTCTGTTTCACGTGTGGTAGGTACACTGAAGAAGATAGTAAACATACAGAATAATTCAGCTTCTTTGATGTTTTACATCTGGGCAAGGCCAAAGATGTGAATGATTTACATCGGAGCAGCTGTAATGGCAGCTTTCCCTTTAATAACCAGCCACATCCCAGGCAAACTCTGTGTGTGAGGTGTGGGAGTAACTCCCAGATTTAGACACAGATCTGGAGAGTGAGAAGAGAGGACTGAAAATCTGACTCTCTCTAGCACAGCATTCAGAGATTTGCAACTTTAACATCAGCTCATGAGATACTCGAATGACTACAGCTTGGTCAGATGATGTTATTATAGTTTGTGTCCTGACTTCAGAGCACACTTGTAATTTAACTGATTTTAACTGACTGTAAATTTATTTTGAATTTAATAATCTCTCCCTTTCTGGAACACATGTTCAAAACACAACACATCTTAAAAATTGTCTAGTAAGTGTGCAAGGGAAGTTCAGGGTTCAAGCTCCTGCTCCCTGCTTGATATTAAGAAATGCTGAAGTACTAGTGGTAGTTCAGTTATTTTGTGTTCTTGAGATGTTTTTTTCCTTTGGATTGAAATACATAGATTATTTGAAAATAATCAAATTTATGGGCCTGTATTTTCCCACAGTACCTTCTTCATATTCGTGCTTCAAAAAATACTGAAATGTCCACCTGTCCCATTCCCCTGGCAAATGCCTGGACCAAAAATTGCAAGGCCATCAATGCAGGTAGTATTTTGCTCATATCAGATTCTTTAATCTCAGTTTTCCTAGTTCTCATACTGATGCCTACAGTCAGACCTGCATTTGAAATGTGAACAGAAAGAGTGATGCTACATTTCTGTCATTAGGACTGCTATGGTAGTCTTAGGAAAAACTCCTTTTTTCTTAACACTTCTTTATATATGGGGTCATTCCAGAGGATCTGTTTCCTAATAGCTTTGCATTTACTAGGTGAGAATAAGTGGCAATGTGAAAGTCCACAAAACCACTTCATGCGTCCTTCAAATTCAGCACTGAATCTAAGTAACACAATTTCAAGGCACCTACAAAATTAAAAGGACACTGAGGTTGTGACATGCTGAAAAGAAATATGGTTAAAGCTGGTTCACTAATTTCATGTCATTTAAAGAAAGGTAGAACAAAAAACCATGTTGCTGCTGGAGTGCAACATTAGCTACATTTGCCAAATCCGACTTACCAAAATCCATTTGCAAAGGTCCTGACCATTGCCTGGTTCAGTAATGATCTAACCAACTATCTATGGTAGCTTAAGAAATTGATGAAATCGTGTATTAGACTAAAAGGGCAAACTGTAACCTATATTATTGCTGGGGTCAGACCAGATGATATAATGGTTTGTGCTGGCCTGTGGCTCTGGGAATGCTGCTTTAAGAAACAGAGCAGATGAGATGGAGGGAAGTGTTTGTCCATACTCCTCTTTAGAGCTGGCTCAGGGCTCACAACAGTGTAGGCAGACACGAATTTAGCTGTCCCAAGGATACAGATACAACTCACTAACCCTGGAGAGGTGGAGCCAGTGCCATTGGATGTAGGAGAGGAGATTACTGCTGTGAGGAATGGCCTGGCTGCAGGGACAGCAAGACCATTTTTCAGGGCTCTGGCATGGGCATATTGGACTCTGCATGCTGCCCCAAGCAAGTGCCCACTCTTCCAAAGTTCTGATTTCTCAAGTTGGTTCAGCTCAACAATCTGGGAAATCAGGAGGGAGAGGAGTCACTTGAATTTCTAGAGTGTGCATTGCCCCCAAGCCAAACCAAGGACAAAACAATGTGTTTATCAAATACAGACACCAGTTTGAATAACTGAGATTTCCATGGTTCATACAGGAGTCATTAGTCTGAATTTGTGGACAAGAAGCTGGTGTTTTTTCTTCTACCTCATTCCAACAGCTTGCCAAGTGCTGTATAGGTACAAACACATATTCTAACCTTCAAATACCAGTGCAATCTTTTGCCTTTCCAAAGAACTTGCACATGTTGAAAGACCTTTGGGACTAGCCTTCAAACACCTTGAACCTTCTCCTTACTTCACATACCAAGAAATCAAAGCAAGGCAAATGGCCAGCGCCATTAAAAAACATCCAAAACCCCAAACCCTAACAGTGCATTTCAACCGAAACCTCAAGTTTAGCTGGCCAAGATCAAATATATGTCCTACAAAATCCTGCCTCATCCACTTTGGCATCTGAGGGTATGAAGACAGCAATATTTTTACTGCTGAAGTGATTTAGATACCTAAAATACTATCCCCTCTACACCTGTGTAGGTGGGTACCTATGCTGTGGGGAGGAGTTGTTTTAACATGCACACCTCCCTTCTGAGTTTCCTGTGGAACAGCTTTGATCATCCATGATCTGAGTCAGTTTGTGAGCTGTTATGAGTCTGATCACTCCGCACTTAAGTGAAGGAAAATATCATGAATTTGTGAGATTCATGGTGGATGCGTAGACATTAAGAACAGTTGGGATGAGTGTTGCTGTGACTTAAGCCCTTTCATATACATGGAGCAAGGACTTTTTCAATGAAAATAACCATTATTTTGCAATTTCAAGCCCTCTAAGTCATTTCAGAAATGTCCTAAAAGGCTAGGATACTTGAGCATACAAGAAAGCTTTTGGAAGTCTGAGATATATTCAAGAGACTAAAAATGAATGCAAGAAACAAAATCTAAAGAAATGTTTAGAAAGTCATAGTGAAAATCAAATAATTTTAAAATCTAGAAATAACAAAGACTTTATATCTGATGGCTTGATGCTACTTTTTGGTCATTTAAATAAAGAATAACCATGGTGAATAAATATGCTGCAGCTTTTCTATGAGAGAGTTGAAGAATCTTACAAAGCTACATTACTGCTGTTTTTCAGTTTTAAGTTAATTATAAAGATTGTAGCTTTGATTGAATTTAGCTAATATGATAACAAAAAAGCTGAAAACCAAAAAAGCCAAAAAACCAAAAAACTGAATGCAGACGTACTATACAATAGTGAAAATAATAGTTCAGCATCACGTTATTAGTTTGAATGCTTTTAGTGCTGGCACTTCAGAGAGATAGCAATGCTTTCTGTCAGCAGGTATCAAAATTTGCTTTCCTGTGTAATTCAGTATCATCACTGTTTGCTTCTAGTTGATAACAGATTTCCTAATTTCTGCTTTTGTGCTTCTAAAATAATGCATTTCTAACCCACTTCAGCAAATGGTGAAGCAGTGATGTCTATAATTCAAGCGGGATGTAAGAAAAGGCAGCATATATCTCTTGGACTCTGTCAGAGAGTGAAAGGAAAGCAAAATTTGAACTGTCCAATTTTAATACACTACATTGTGTAAAAAAAAAAAACCACAAAAAGGACCAAAAATGTAGGTTGGCATTAGTTAGAGACAGAATTTTATCACCTTAAAAAGGGTATGTCAAGGACCTCTAGACACTATAATAACAGAATAGCTGCCAGACCAGCTTCTCCATCAGTATAAATTTGGCATAATTTCAGCGTATCCAGGCTAGCTTAAACCTTCTGAGATTTAATTCTGTTCTGTTTCTGCAGACACAAATTGTATGCCACTATGACGAGTCCTGAACTTATTGCCTTGGACATCTGAGATAGAAATGTGCATGATACTGTTATTATGGTAACATTATTTATGCTATTTATGTAAATATTTTCTTTTTTTCCCTCTGCCTCCTCTTAGCAGATGTCTTGGCTGAATGGTTTAGGATTTACAATAATAGAAGAACATATTTCTTCTTACAGTCTGTGTTTTCCAGTTTTGCCCTTTGCCCACAGTGTTGTCCAGTCACCACTGTTTAACACATGGAGGTGAGAGGAAAATGAGCAGACCAGCCTCAAGACTAGAGAGGACTAGGTCTGATTCTTGCTTTTCCATAGATTTACAGTGTGAACCTGAGTGAGTCACAAAGAGTAAATCTCATCATACTATGGCACCTAAGGGAGAGATATGATTGCTAGATTAACATGGTGTCTTTGGCTATGTCTGCCAGGTGCCAAGCATCCCACAACTCTCTGACTACTGTAATACACATAAAAAGTGAAAGAGTATGCAAAAAGATGTGAACCGCTAATACTGTTGGCCATTATTTTATGTAACTTTTTTTTTTTCTTGGTTTAATATTGATTTGGAGCAAATTTTTGCTAAAAGTACCCTGAGGGCTGTTTTTAGATAATTAGGAGTTCAATTCTCTAGCTGTCTGAGGCTGCAAACATTTGCATATCAGGTTAATGATGGTGAAAATTTTTTGTGGTCTGAGGTAATTTTCTAAGAAATAAATAAGAAAACAAACAGCATCATAGAATGCTTTGGGTTGGAAGGGATCTTTAAAGGTCATCCAGTCCAACCCCCCTGCAGTGAGAAGGCACATCTTCCAACTAGATCAGGTTGCTCAGAGCCCCATCCAACCTGACCTTGAATGTTTGCAGGGAGGAGGTGTCTACCACCTCCACCATTACTGGCAACCTGTGCCAGTGTTTCACCACCCTCAGTGTAAAAAAATGTATTCCTGACATATAGCCTAAATCTCCTCTCTTTTAGTTCAAAACCATTACTCCTTGTCCTATTGCAACAGGTCCTACTAACGGTCTGTCCCCTTCTTTCTTATAGGCCTCCTTTAAGTACTGAAAGGCTGCAATAAGGTCTCCCCAGACACTTTTCTTCTTCAGGCTCAACAATCCCAACTCTCTCATCCTTTCTTCATAGGAGAGGTGTTCCATCACTCTGACCATTTTGTGGTCCTCCTCTGGACCTGCTCCAACAGGTCCATGTCTTTCCTGTGCTGAGGACTCCAGAGCTGGACACAGTACTGTGGGTGGAGGTCTCCAACATACTATGGTTAGGTACAGTTCACTGTACCTTTGGTTCTTTTACCTTCCTCTACCATGTCTGGTGCTGGTCACTGCCAGAGATATAATTCTGGACAAGGCTGGCTTTAGATCTTACATTGTATGGCAAATGCTATTCTTTTAATGAGTCCAAAAGATCAATTAAATTTAACATCATCTAAATTCAGTACTTGACAAGAAAAAAATGCAATTCTGATGCATCAATAGGCAATGCAATAGTGTGTATTATTTATTAGAGAACATGTTTCTCAAAGGACCTTGCTAAATTCATGATGCACTGAGCAACAAAGTAAGTTATGCTGCTATTTTTTATCAGTCATATAACTGCCCTGAGCTCACTCAAAGGAAATGAAAAACAGAGATTTCAATACTGGGGAAGATACATTTACATTTTATTAGTTTTTATCAGTTTGAATATATCTGCTTGTTTTTATTGGAATATATTCAACATACCTTTTCAGGAACGTTTCAAAAATAATGACACAGGCATATTTATTGATTTTACTCATTGCTGTGGCCTCTAAAACTACAGCACAATGGGGCCATTAATGTCTTTGTTCTTTGCTATTGATTGGCTGTCTCCTTTTACCAATATACAAGTATTTTCACTTGAGTCTGTCTTCCAATTAAAATTTCAACCTGTATATTTGTTCTGTAGCTGGCCTCATTGCCTAAACACCACCACTAACTTTATTTTAATTTTCTTTATTACAGGATATAATGCTTCTTCCATCTGTTGCACTATTAGATACAGCCCTCATATTGTGTTAGTTGTGAATATAAATACACCTGGAAAGATATCTTCCTCCCACGCTAAGGAGACTAATATTGTGCTCTATTCTTAGTCATGGGGAATATAATTCCAAACCAAATTAGTCTCTAGAAGCTTTAGTTCCAGAAAATTCATGCCTCATAATGAAAGAGATGTAATAAAATAAATCAAGCTATTAGTGAACAACAAGGACTATGTATCCCACTGAGTGTTATTCTACCTAGTCCCTCAAAGCCTATCCTTGGTTTATGAAATGTCAGCCTGGACTTTCTTCGCCGGGAATTTCTTGCAGCTTCTTCTAACCATTGAAGAAGACTGCAAGCAACTCAATAGCTTTTTAAAACAACCTCTCCCAAGACTTTGGAAACCTTTTCCCTGCACTGAATTTTACTGCATTCTCAAAAATATATCCTTTCCTTGAATTGAATTGATTAACCCCTGAATTGTTTGTGGAACTTTTTCAAATTCCCTGGGGCTTATACTGAGCTAACATCTTGAACAATGTTTTGTGTATGCGTGTCCAAGGAGGAGGCAAGGCAAATAAAGAGCAGAGAGTCAGGTCTGAAACAACCGTTATCACAACACATGGTCTGCCTTGGCAACACAGTATGAAATCTTGGAAAAGTTGGGCGCGTCACTTCACCCCAGGCATCCAACTTGCACAGCCACGCTTGCCCAGAAGAGCAGCATATGTCTCATTAACCTTGATAGCTTTGTAGGCGTTACTGTTTTGTACAGTGCAGAAACATTTCAAGATATTTCTGGTGTTTTGGGCACAAAATGACTCTGTTAAGGTGAAAAAAACCCACAACTGCCCTGCACTGGAATCATATTTCTTCAACAAATACTTATATGGGACATTGCAAAGAAACAAAACCTACTTTCTAGTAATAGCTAAGCTAATTCATTTAGCTAATTCCTTGCTTCAGGCTAGCGGTGGAGGATCTTATTTTCAGACATTTATTCAATTTCCACAATTTCCCATCCAAAATCATGGCCCTGGGGTAATTGATACTTGTTATTTTTGCTTCATTGGTTTTTCTTTCTTCTGCTTTTTACCAAGTGTAGTTCTGTTTCTTGGGAGTTGAACGTATTATACTGATTTGCCACATCTTCTTAATGATGATGCTGGCTTAGCCTGCTTCCAGCTCTTAAAGGCATGAATTGACATGGGGAGACAAACTACAGACCTGACAGCTTCTAGAATTTCCATGGCATGGCAATACCAGGAAGCCATTTTGCTGGTCTTGGCTAGCCCTGTATCTACATTAGGTAGACAATCCTCTTTTACAGATTCTGATGGTAAATGACTCCTACCAGCCTATAGATGTTTATAAATTTCCTCCTTCCAAAAGCTTCCTGAGTGCCCCACCTATCAGCTACATGGCTCATGTGAGTTTTCCCAAATACTATTCAATAAAAATGAATAGGGTTTAATCGATGCTAACCTGAGTCTGATTGATGCAGATTAGAAAGCACTCAGACATAAAACTGCTGCAAATGTGAAGAAGGCAAGATACACTGATCTGGAGCTGGGAGCAGACTGAGGGAGATGGTATCTTCTCCAGCACCGACGTATGCAGTAGATGCCACCTTGTACTAAAACACGTTGGGAAAAAGTACAATCTTACTTCCTCATCTCTGGAATCAAGAACAACTTAATGTGACTAAAGACACACATGACCTGCCTAGGAGTTGTGCAAGAATCTTTCTGAAATAAAACTGGAAATGTAGACTAGTCTGACTGACCTGTCTGATTTTCAAACAACAAAGAAAGAAAAAAAAAAAGACAACGCTAAATAAGGGTTCAAACCTCTCAAGTGAACTTTCATGAAAGCTTACATGAACACTTGCAGAGCTTAGATGTCTTATGCCAGTTTTGTACTTACACTCCATAAAATTATGATATACTTAGAGTGGGAAGAGATAAAAAAGAGGTTCATAAAAGAGACTTAGGGAAAAAAAGTTTCTTTCTGAAAACAGAGTGGTGGGGAAGCTAATGTGATTTTATGAATTCCATAAACCAGCATGAAAACTGTAACTTACAGTAAAAAATCCCTCAAAACCACAAGCCACAAATAATTTAAATTTAGAAGCTAAAGCAGAAAATTAAATAGTAGGAAGAATAGCAATACCACCTGATGTAATTATTCAAATATCAGGATAGCCCTACAGACTAAGAAAATCAAAGAGATCAGAAGGACCATCAGTAATACAAGCAGAATCTTGGCAAAAGTGTTATGAAAATAAACATGGATTTATCTCACTGGGTTGAACTATTTTGCTATTATGATTAATAATATTTGCTAACATTGAATAATGCCATTAAAAAATTATTCACTCCCTGACTTCAAAATCTGCTGGGTAAAAACTACCTCCCTTTGTAACCTTCATTTTCGTATACTCAGCTGTGCTGCTCTTCCAGATAAGGATATCTTGGTCTGTCTCCTAAGGGTGTCTGGGACACTCCACAGAACGAAAAAGAAAAATTGAGCAAAGACTGGAAACACAGCTATCCATTTTTAACATTAAGAAAACTTTTTAAAAAAAATTCCAAATGTCCTGAACAAAAAAGAAAGTATGTAGAAAGGAATGAAATGGGTACAAACATTCCCACATGTGTATTGATCTTTTCTAAGAGGCAGCATTGAGAGCAGCTGCAGAATTGTATTAAGTTTGCCAGAGCTTCCTGATTAAGGGGGATTACCATTTCTAATGCAAACAGGTAATAGGGAATGGTTAAGCACATTACAAGCATGAATGCATTTAAACAAGATAAACACCAATATTACTTCAGGATAAGACATGCTCTTTGCATGCTTCTTAGCTTATTATGAGGGATATTTTGAGTACTGTGCACTGAGATACCTAGGTTGGAAACATGTATGTTGTGCAGTTGGCCACTAATTAGAGATAGAGGCTATAGCTGATGGTCTGAATGCTCTGAAATGTTGATTAACTTGAGCATCAGATCACGTAAGATTGGAATAATGTCTGAAAAATCAATGTAAAACCAACAAATGCTTTGCAAGTTACTGCTGATACTCTTGACTTCATCATTCACAGAGGCACAGAAACACACTTGAATGGCATACAGACTTAGATGAAAAAGGTCTTCTTAATCAAGTCCAAGACGTGCTTTTACAGAAAATCAAAACCTAAAACACTGTGCAGAAACTATTCAAATACTTTGTTACAATTAGTTCAATTTTGGCATTCCATAACTGTTGGAAGACCACACAGAGAATCCAGTCCTCAAATGGTTAGACTCATTCTTTTCACTAAATGTAGTTGAACCTTACATGCTGGCAAAGTTCTTCTGCATAAATTGCTCTTTTCCATTGTCTATTGATTCTTATGATGGAATTTCAGAGTGAGCACAACTTCATCTACCAATCTCCATTTTGCCGAATAAACAATCAATCTTTGTTTCAGACTTTTCCAGTATACTTGCCTTTCCTTTAGTTGGCTTTTTTATCCTTGTTATAATGTTTAATCTATCTCTTCACTGGTTTAAATAGTGGTGTCCTATGTAATGCAACATCAAATGACCACCTGAAAAATCAGACATACTGCACCAAACATACTCTTTTTTCTAAACCAGAAATATATTATCAAAGATGATATAAAGAAAATTTGCCTGTCTATACCATAATACTTTTTTATCCTATTTTGAACTTTCCTTCCTCTTTTGTTTATAAAGACATGTTTTAAAGAATGCTTCTACATACTACTGAGGAGAAACGTGCATCTCCAGATCTGTTGAAACACATCATTCATTTTTCTTCTTTCCTGATGGACACTGTAGGTGTCATTTTCCAGATAAAGTTCTATCTGTGGTTGAATAGGTATTTGAGAGGCCCTTCCTACTCCCTGTGCCAATTCTTTAGTATTCTGTGGAGGAATAACCAGGTTTGCTGAACCTCAGCACAGCAGTGTCTTCCAGTTATTATCCATCCCATCACTAGTCCTGTGTACTGTTGTATTTTATTGTATTTACAACCTTCCCATTGAGTGAAAACTGAAAATGCAAAGTTAATTTGACAGCGTTTGCGTCAGTGAATATCACAAACCACCAAGCCCTTTCTGTCTACAGTGGCTTCATCAAATCAATACCTTCAGTGATTTTGTTCAACTCAGGTATGCCAGACACTTAAGACTTGGGAAAAAAAGAAGTGATTAGGATCAATCTTGCAGGAAGAAAAAGACCTTTGCTGTCTCCCTGCTGTGCTGGTGAGCCATGTTACGGACGAGGCTTACAGATTAACAGAAAATGGAAGTGCTGAAAACTTCCCATCTGATACCCAAGCTTCTTATATTCTTTCATGATTCTGACAAGCTTCCCAGAATAAGAATGACAACCTCAACAGCTTTTCCTAAGGACCAGCTGTTTGTTCTCTGGAATAAGTGAATTCTTTGTTATCCTAATGGGGTGGGTATTATTGGTTTTATACTACCTTACAGAAAGTCAA
>WTSP01001784.1:55337-72834 GCA_025331215.1 Actenoides lindsayi | reverse complement strand
AGTCAATTCAGTGCACATATATATATATTTCATTGAATGCAAATATATATAGTATATATATGTATATATATGGAATGCAGGGAGAGAGAGGGAGAGGAAAAAAAAAAAAGGGTTCTATCAAATGCTATTTCCTGGAGCAGACTTGCCTGCAGTTGCCAGCCTGCAGCTCGTGACAGCAGTTGGATTGCAGCACCATATACTCCCTTGAAAAGCAAATTCTTTTACACCCATTTTCAATGGGGAAATCATAATCTTTTATACAATGACAATTTTTTCATGGCTGCAGTCTATGGCTTCACCATAAGATTTATTTGACATCAGCAGACTGGTTTTTCCTTTCCAAAAGAGTTCATTGACAAAAACAATGATAGTCTAATATTTTATTGACACTGTACTTTGACTCAGCCTTGGTAGTTTTTCCAAAACTCTCTGATTTTCTGCTTTACTACTTGTGAGTGTCCAGGATGATCAAGATGATCTCTTCACTTATGTGATTAAATAGTATTTAGCACTGATAAGGGTCATCCACACAGCTTTCAGAGCCAGTTTGGGCAGGAATGGTCAAAACCCATAAACACTTAAAAAAAGTCTTGGATAATAAAATATTACTCTATTCCTACACTCACTCTTCCAAGAAAGAGATATACTCAGATCAAATTAGAGACCTCGAGCAAGATCACCTAGGAGTGCATTATTGACTGGGATGTGTGATCAAGTTCCTAAATGTTGTCCCCTCTAGGGAAACCGACTGCACTTTTTGGAGCAAATGGAGATGATTTAGCTTAGACTTCAATGATAAAGGATTGTATCAAATTGCACTGCCTAGCATTTTCCAAGGACAAACAGTACTTGCTTGCATGGGTGCCAGGTATCAGAAACTTGCAACCAGAGCATAAGCCTGAGCTCTTCAGAGCGGAGAGGAGAGAGGTTGCCAGAAAGGGAACAGAAAAGGAACAATTATATCTTTTTTCAGATGTTTGTCTAATTTGTTCTTAAATATCACCAGAGATAGACGCACTCTAACTACACCAAACAGTCTGTTCTGGTGTTTTACTCCACTTTCTGTGCCTGCAGCTTTTCCTAATGTCTTATCTGGAGCTTTTTTAAGACCAGTCCTCCTAGTTCACAACAAATATGAGAAAACAGTATGGCAAATGGAAATATTTCAAACTAACACTACAGTAAAATAAATAAATAAAAATAATGAAAAAGGGAAACACAGCTAAACAGCAAGCAGGGATGGTTTTGCAAGTAAAAAGCTTTCAAAAAAGTCTGCAAGTGTCAGAAATGAGACCTTAAAGAAAATTACTCTATACCAATGGGGACAGATGAAGCTCATTACTGCCAGTGGCCTACATGGTATAAAATGGGTTAGTATTGCTACCGAAACCTTTTTGGTTTGTCTCTGCAATTAGCACAAAAGTATTATTATTGTAATTAACTGACTCCCCTAGTACCTAGTGCAGTATTCATGGCAGTAAGCAGGTTAATGTGAATGTTAATTTATGCTAATTCACACAAGATTAGTGATGCCAAAACCAATCTGGCTGCAGTGACATTACACGGAATAACAGTATTTTCCTGTTGACTTACACAAGGCACCAAAACTTTGACAATGTCACATAAATTCATCTTAGCTTTCACTAGCGATAAAACTCTTCTGATTTTTCTTTGTCTTCTTTGGATAAATTTATTGTGAAACTCACTTCCAAGTGAATAACAATGTACTATCTCTAGACAAAGAAATTAATGGGCTAAAAGTCTGGAGCAACTTCTTAAGCCTATTCAAGGCTCTGGTTGGTCTCAGCACAGACTGTTCTCCAGAATGAGCTACATTTTCATCCTGAGAGGGTTATGTTTGACTTCTAAGGTAAAGCATGGTGCTGCATGCACACAGGAAAGAAGAAAATAGAATTCTTTCATGTAAAAAACATTAAATGCAAGAGACTAGGAAAATTCAGAAGGACTTGCATTCTCTCATTGTAGGTAATAGGCAAGATGGGAAAAAATAAAAACCAACTGCCCGGAGTACTGAGAGAACATGGCTGAAATGAAACCAAACCAGGGGATGGCTCAGTGTTAAGAGGCAGGAAGAGAGAAAAGTGGTTTCTGTGCCTGCTGTTTCTTATTCTTCCACTAAAAAATAATGTCTTGCATTGGACAGACAATTTGTGTTCCCTGTTAACATTAGGCTGATGAAACATTGACATGACCTGCCAGTGCAATAAGACAAATTAAGCTTCTCAGCTGGAAATAAGATGTCTTGTAGCTGTGACTATTCTTGTACTGTCTGGACACTAGGAATGGCTAATTGAGGGGTTGTTTTTTTCCTCTCTCTCTATAGTCTGTGTTAAACTAAACTTTTGCAACTTACCTAGCTTGCCTTCCTTCAAAGGACTGTAGACCCATATGAAAGTTTTTTAGTAATATCTGTTACCATCACTTCTTAAGTTTAAAGCTGCAGTCTTGGGTCATCCTCCTTCGGAGACATGCTGTTAAAATGATGTGAAGGCAATAGAGTTGAATTTGTATAATCTAGTCCCACTCCTGAATCCCTTCTTGTTCAAAGCCATCTCACCCTGTATCTTGAGGTGAGCAGATGACAGGGGATTCATAAAGGCTTATTTCAGCCTAATGGGGTTAACCTTTTAGGTACCTTAAAGGAAATCTCACCCACAGCTCAACTTAGGGCCACCATCCCCTTAGAAGATCTTCTCTCTCAACTGAGTACAGGAGGAGCTTGGTGGACCAGCCTTTCTTGCCCTTGCTAATAACAGTAGGGTTTTGTCTGTGTTGAGCCCTTTCTGTCCCATCCTCAAGATAAACCAAAGCCCAGATCTCCCCCTCTCTTGACCCTTCCTGTTACAACCCAAGAATGTAACTTCACAAAACAATGCATTTTATGGTATAACTAGGCTACATGCGTCCACGCCCACTGCCCCATCAGTTCTCACCTGGGGGTACACTGTTGATGTGACTAGCATTAAAGATCAGTCCTGGGTTTAATGAGCATAACAGACGGGTCAGTGATCTGCGGCAAGGACCTGGGTACAAGTGGGTAAATGGAGAGCTTAGTAGCTTTACTAGCCCCTAAAAGGGAGCAAGGAAAGCCACAAAGCTTCAGGCTTCCCAGCTCCTCCATCCCCTTTGCTGCTCCCTGGGCCCATCCATAAGCCTACGAGAAGCTCAGCGAGAGCCAGGTATCCTCTCTGCACCTCTAACAGCCCTCAATGTACCATGGGCTGTGGAGCAACAGCTCTTCATTTCTCCACTTGCAAACTGCCCAGTGAATGTCAATGTGCACTCTGCTTTGTTCTTTGCCCATCTGGAGTAGTTTATCCCTTTATTTTTTTCCTTGAGAGTTGAGAGAGGCTGAGTTGGGAGTGGAAGCAATAGGAAGGACAGTGAAACAAACTCCGTTTTCTATAAAATGTAATGTGAAGCTCTCTGGAAACTAGACAGGTGACACTGGTTTAGATATTTTAATTTTTTAATACTATTAAATATATATTATAAATATGTGAAATTGGATTTTTGTATTTTTACATATTGTAAATATGTGAAATAAAAGTACAATACATAAAGCTTTGTTATTTTAATAAGGGTAAACAGAAAGCTTGCATAGAATATCCAAGCTTAGAAGACACATAAGAGGATGTCCTAATGACACTACAAACACAGTTTTAAAATCTTTTATAGTCAAGCTTTCAACAGGATATGATAGTTCAGTTCATTACAAAAAAAAATATGTGTCTCTGAAATTATGAGCCTAGTTTGACTTTCATGTGTTATTAGCTCTCAGTGGAACTGAAGCATTTAAATTGATTGTAATGAGACATTAGCAGACACTATTACTGCAGCAAACCATTCCTGTTTTGAGATGACTGGCTCAGGAGGCCTCTAAAAGCATCCCAACAGGCAGAGAGTATCATGCTCTGACAAAGGGAAACAAAAATCAGCTTTGCAGAGGTCTGCCACGCAGCTGGTGTTGCTGTGCAGAGCGTGCCAAGCTGCTGCTCTGAAGGGCACCAGGAAAGGAGGGCAGCACCCTTCAAAGGGTGCAAAGGGATGCCAAGGGGATTGCTGGTTACATGCACATATGTTTTGAAATATATGCAAATGAATTTCTGACAGACATGTAAAAAAAGGAATTAAATCTATAATAAAACTGAAACAACAAACAAACCAAATCAAAGCAGACTTCTCACAGCAATGATAATCATTACTTACACATCTCTCCGACACCAGGATGTTGAAGGTGAATCTACTCTGAGAATTGTAAGACTTCTTATCTTGTGACTTCTACCTCAGCTCCTTCATTTTCAAAAGCCTTTCTCACTCTTATCAACCTTTTCTAGTTTCTGCTACAGTTAAAATACAATTCAATGAATGACCAATGTCAGTTAGTCTTTTTTATCCCCTCATCTTTATAATTTTCTTTACTATCCAATTATGCCAAAATCCTGGAATGGTCTCTCACAATTACCCTGTTTTCATGAAGCTTGTAAGAATTTCATAGCTTTAAGACCATTGTTGATGATTGTGTGTGTACATACACATATTTTTGTTTATTCATTTATAGTGATTGTGTAACCTAAAATTCTAAGGCAAGTTCACTGAAAAAAAAAAAAAAGGATTATGAAATACTTTGAAGAGAAACCATTGCAAATGTGACAGCTGCTGAGAATTACTATGACTTTCATATTCCTTTTTTTCCCCAGAGGTTACTATTCTTGCTGGCTGAAGAAACAGCTGTAGCGTGCTCATGAAGGGCAGAAAAGGACTGAAGAAGGCAGAATTGCCCTCTGGCAGTTTGATGTCTTGCTGGAAAGCTTGTCAACCTTATTTACATTTTAATTTGCATGCCAGCCTCTACAAGACTTTATATTCAGATTCTGCTTTAAAGTATCTCCTTCACCATAATCACAATGACCTTTACATGTCTTCCCCCATCACGCTCTGGGGCTTCAGCCCTGGCTTGCTGAGCTATCCAGAGGACTAGCAGCAAGAAATGTCAGGCTGAGCATGACATTTATCCAAACAGTTGGATTCTTGTAAGGTAGCCTTTTCTTAATGTTTGGTTTGTTTGCTGGGCTTTTTATTATTATTTTATTTTTTTATTATTATTTCTTATAGGAGATTAAAGATTGGTGTCGGCAGCAGTCACACCCTGCCAAAGGAGAGCGCTATGGGAAAAACCCTTTTCTGGAAGACAGGAGCAGAACTGGTAGTGTCCATTACCTGACAGTGGGTACCCCTGAGAGAAAAGAAGGCAGGAGGGATGAAAGTAGGCAGTGACTGATTACTATTGACATTATTTTTACCAACAGACTGACAACAGAACTTGACAGGATTATACCCACTGGCTACTTAAAAGGAGCACTGCCGTAAACATTCCCTGCCCCAAATAAATCATAGCACAATCACAGAAGTACAACACTTGCATTAGCCCCCAGCCTGCCAAGCTGCTACAGAAATGAATGTTTTTTCTTATACCTAAAATAATGACAGTCAAAAAGATACACAGATTATTCTAGGTTTTATGAGAATTACCTCTGTTGCACCTTTTGGTCATTAGAGAGAAGGCTCTAGTGAATATATTTTGATTAAGTAAAGCTTTTAAAGCCTCTGAACTATCCCTGGCATAGTTTTTATTGTTACTGGCTACTTTCTAATGAATTCTCTGGGGATACAGATATCATAAACAATTTCTAACTCCATAACTTCTGCACTTCTCATTAATTTGATAAACAGAAGAAAATCTTTGTACCCTGTGATTATCAACAGCCATTGTAAGAATGAAGCCAAGGTGGCTGTATTGTTTAGAGTTATATGATATGCTGTATTTGGAGGGAAGGAGGATTTTTTCCTAGGCAGATGCAGGGACAGTTAATATCTGAGTTACAGTCATAGATCTGCTTTACTGAACCATCTCAGCGTTTTATTAATACATTTCATAGTATTATAGGGAATCTGCTTTTCCTTTTCTCTCGAATACCCACTTTAATGCTTCATCATAGAATCCCACATCAAATAAATATCATCAAGCCTGAGTCAGTGCCAGTCTTTCCAAAGAAATAACTGGGAACATCATCAGGGCAACATCTGAACTTTTACATTTCAAGAGTTATTTCAAGTGTTTAGATAGCAGTGGGGTAGCCTTATCAACACAGTGGGTAGAGAAGATTAATGAATTACATATCTGTGTGGATGTAGCAACATTTCTTCACTTTATGGCACAAGAAAAATCTTGTTTTGGCTTCAGGTTTGAGGAATGCAGTATTCACAAGTATTATCCTGCATCTTGGTTCTCCTCAAGCCTGCAGGTCAAAAGTGACCATATTGGCAGCAGTACTTTCTGTTCCATAAGATAGCATGTGTCCATGTTAAGAGAAAGAAACTAGTTTTCATTTGGTTTTGACTGCTTTGAGTGTTTGACTGGTCTGTTCACCACAGGTCAGGCACCCTTTATCATAGGGATCTGTCATTGCAAGCACAAGGGCATATGGATCTGAAATGCCAAAATTTCTGGTGGATAACATCATGCTGTCAGTCTGTAATTTCAATGCTGGAGGTTTCTGTCAACCTCTCTTACGCCTGATTTGCCACAGAGTCTTAACTCTGAGAGTGCTGACCTAAAAGCAGAATGTGGCCTGGCTACCTGATAGCTGAGCTGAGGACCTGGGAAAGAAATGGATGCATGAGACATTGTGATGATATTTTAAGCCTTGTCATTCTTCATCACAATTTCACTACAAAGTTTCAAAGACATCAACATGGACAATGACAGAAGAAATAAAAAATTTTGGAATGGCTGTGACATTCTGCCTACAGCTGAAAAGAAACTAGACTTCTGAAGAGATCCAGGATCAAAGGACTTGGGAAATGTCAGCTGTACAGTACTTCCGTCTTGTTACAAAGCTCAATGCAGCAAGTATGGGAGAACAAGCTCTGCAACAGATCAGAGCCAATTATCAAAGTAATCCCATTTGGCCATAAAAATATCTAGTCATTTAATACTGCTAAGCCTTGTTTGTAATCACAGAGCTTAATGAGAACAACTTAAACAGAAAGGAAAGAAGGGAAATCTCTGGAGTAGAAAGGCTGCAAAGGAGGACATTAACAAATGCAAGTAAATTTCAGGTTTTAACTTCTTTTATATAGGCCATGCTCTATTCACAGAGGATTCTTTTTTTTTAATCAGCCAACCCAATGCCAAAGCTGGACTCAAGATTATGAAAGCACACCTTTGTTTTCACACTCTGTGCCATGTAGGCAAGTCTTTCAATTAAGGAAAGGTTTCTTTTGTTTGAATGTGATTCTGTTTAATTTCTGGCAGGCAGATTTCAGAAATAACTACCATCTACAGAAGGAGGAATAGCAGACAAGTCCATAATTCTCATTACCTACCAGAATTTCAAAGTGAACTTAAAATTCTAAGCAAGCATATTGGACAAAAGTCGTGTCATTTAATTCAAGTCCTCCTTGCCATGTTTAAGGTATATTGACTGTCACATCCCAAACACTAGGGAATTGTTTGGTCAACAGTGGACAGTAGTGTTACGTGTTAAAGGTTTTAGACAGTTTACATTGTAAATTCCTGATGGAGGGGTGCAATTAAGATGGTTCTCAGTGGTTCCCAGTGACAGGACAAGAGTGGACACAAACTGAAACACAGAAAATTCTATGTCAACATTAGAAAAAACTTCTTTATTCTAAGGATGATCAGATACAGGAACAGGTTGCCCAGAGAGTTGTGGAGTTTCCTTCTCTAGAGATACTCAAAACCTGACCGTACATGACCTCGAGGAACCTGGTCTTGCTGACTCTGCTAAAGCAGGGGGTATTGGACTACATGATCTAGCTGCCTTCCAGCCTTGACTGTTCTGCGATTTCATTAAATGGGTCTAATTTTCTGTGGTTATATACAAATGTAACATATAAGCAAAGCTCTTTCTCCTCTTCTGCTTAGAAATACAGAGTTAGTAAATCCCACTGGCAAGATATGTTGCATGGTTAACACCTTCAATCCTTTAGAATGCAAAGATTATTAGAATAAATAAAATACTACACTTAGCTGTACTAGTGTCCCCTGGCTCCCATTATCCTCCCTAGTGACAGTACTGTTGAACAACTGGGTACAGTAATATAAAGTTTTAATTTCTGGCTGTATTTGATATCAAATGCCCACTGCCCATTGCTAGTGCCCACGATGGCTGCAGTTCTGTCGTCATTTTCAAAGCTTTATAACATCCATAAAAACTCATGGAGTATAGAAATGAGTCAACCAGTACTTATAATTGCTGGCATTTAGCACCAGAGATGATGACTAAGAATCTATATTTGAAATACCTGGAGTTGGTGGAGTCCAAGTACAAATCCTGTGGAAGATCAACTAAGCACTACATTTTTGTGAATTAAATATACTGAACTGTGTGCATCTTAATGGTTGTAGAATTTTTAGGTGAGCACTTAACACCACATTTATTCTGCACATGCACTACAAGCGTATTCAGCTATCTTGCAAAATGTACTGGTTTTGATGTGGTTTTCCCCGAATGCAGAATACTGCCATGTTTGGCATTCAGCTTCTTGCCCTTTCATCAGCAGAGGTGGTTACATTTCACATTTTCAGAAATAATGTTTAGGAAATTCCTTGGGGCGTCATTTTCAATGGCAGATGTCATGTGTCTCATATGCTCAAATACAGTTTGACAGCATTGCAAATGGTCTTTCCTTTCTGCATTAACCAATCCTACCAAAATTAAGATAAAACAAAAATTTAGGGAATTAGTATCATAATGTCCCATATGTTTCTCTGTCAGAGAAGGAGCTTGACTAAACAAAGGCTGTCCCAAGATTATACATTAAATTTATTTTTATATGATAGTTTATGTTATGTATCTATATGGCAGTTTATGTAATATATCTGAAGGAGCGCTGATGTTCCAAACCACATGCTAACATAATTTACAATTAATTATATTGCTTTTTATCCAAAAGAATCCTGATATGTTTCACAAACTTAATGCAGTACAAACACTTGTGCAGTACAAGTCACAATTACAGAAATGCTGCAAGTAAATCAGAGAACAGAACAGTGGATAAATTAAAATGGTGCTTGACCTGTAGACTGAGTAGATTAATTTACCTACAACTTTATCTGAAAGACCTACAAATTGTTTCAGAGACATACTCAGCAAGAGACACATCCACAAGAAGATGAAAGGCTGAGTCAATCCTCAGAGATGTTAACCAAAGGTTAAGACAGACGTTGACCATGTTTGTGTTCTTAGTCTGGTCTTTTATCTGCATGTTTTTAGGTATATGTAAATGGTGTAAGTAAGATCACAATCAGGCTCTGTATGTTTACAAATCAGTGCTGAGGCATCTACAGTTTCCATTACTGAGTGACTAATATTTGAATTCAAGTTATTTATATGTGTGTTAAACTCAAATGCTTAGTTTTTGCTTGGAAAAACAGTAAATTAAATAATGTTTTTCACTTTAAAATCACGTTTTTAATCTAAATACAATTTGCAGATATTCAGACATTAGTCCTTCCTGCCCCACTTTAATCCCACCAATTTTGGACAGTGGAAGGTTTTCAGCAGTGTTTGGCTTTATTTTCTGATTTATTTTTTTTTCTCTTTTGCAAGTATTTCTGTTTAGGAATAAGGAAAAAAAGTTTCTAACAGTTTATACATATAGGCCTGAAAAAAATGGACATATTTGTGGTATTTTGAACCTCACATTGACATTGAATATCACATTTATTTTGCCTTCATTGTATATTTTTAAAATAACTCCTAACTATAATAAAATTCAGCATAGTCTGGGAACTCAAGTATAGAAACCTAACACTGTGGAAAGGTATAATGAGCAAAAGAAAGACAGAAGATAAAAATGCTATTATTGTATAGATTCAAAAGAAAACAAGCCAGGTAGCTAATTACTTTTCAGTAAAACAAGTCTTAATCATTTTTTCCCCATGTTTCAACTTTTAAAAACATCTCCCATGATAAATATAAATCTTTGACTCTTGATCAAACATTTTTGTAAGAATTAGTTGACAGGCCTGCAGACAACATCTACAGCCTAAGCTTCTTTTTCTGTTTAATAAGGAAGCATATCAAAAATAAACTGCAACAGAAAATTTCAGGGTTTCAGTCTTGATGAGTTCAGGTGCTTCTGTGGCCAGTCACTGACTAACACTTTATATTAAATATCTCAACAATTGAGTTTAAATGTGGGATTTTAAGTCTTAGGAATAGTGTAGGGCAAAACCAGAACTAATTTATGAATGGTAGATAAACCTGAATTAAAATTTACACATACACTTCACAGTAATTCCACTAGAAAAATGCATAAAAATATGCAATCATTCCTACTTTCTGTCCTCTGGCACTTCTACCACTCAATACCTATGCACTGAAATGCAGTTATTAAAAACAAAGCCAAATTTGTTCACACCTCTGAAAAGACCAGAGAAAGTGTCATTTCAGTGGTCAGATGCAAGTAACAAGACAAAAGAATAAAAAGAAAGGAAGATATTTGTGTGCAAAATATTTGCACCACATGAACTTACAAAGGGCAATATGTAATTGCTGCCCTAAAAATATCTGAGTTTACTCTGCAAAGCTTCTTTCAGGAATCTTGTAAAACTAGATTAGTCTACCATTATCATTCATAGATGATAAAATTTGAACTCGAATAGAAGAAATCAAACATGAACAGGAAACATTAAAATTACATTCAGTATTCCAGAACAATTTCTTTCATTCAAGCAAGAACATTTTAGAAGAACTACAGAAAATTTTAGGATTTTTGTATGTATGAGTGCTGTTTTTTCCCTCCTCTGAAACTTGGTTCTGTGTTGGATGAGTATATTTCAGTGAAGTATTTAACTCTTGTGGGCATCCCTCAAAGAGGAGAAATACAGCCAATTGCTGGTAACAGCTGAGTTTCACCTAATGCCACCTACAATAATTTTACTTTGCATTTCTGAACTACAGCTCAAGCCAAAGCCAGCAGCAGCCAGTGTACACTGACATTTCTCTATGCAATATATATCAGAAACACCCACCCAAGAAGGGCACCCAATAATCCACAAGGACATTAAACAGATAATAATTTTGCCCATTCCCAGTTTTCCATCTGTGATAGTAGGTTCCGTTTTCAAGGAATATTTTTGTAGTGGGAGACACAGGTCTACAAGTTGAGACTAAGAGTATTGTAAATAAATACAGAGAGCATAAAATACCATTTACATGAAAAGATACTGTATACTAAGGGTGATGGTATTTATGTTTATACCTTCTTAAAACAGCTACAAGTATGCTTTTTTGAAAGCAAGTAGAGATTTTCTTTTGTGAGAAATACTTCCATTACTTTTCTTAGACACTGTTAGGTAGAAACATTTGCTCCTTAGTCTTACTAGCTGCTCTGAACGTAAAATATAGAAATAAATAGATAGAAAAGTTTTAAAAAAACACAGTAAAGTGAACTGATTAGTCTTCCTGGCTAAGTCAGTTGTTCAGTTTCAGCACGTGGCTGCACACAAAACAGTTCAATCAGTTCTTTATTATTTCATAATGTTAAAGGTTACTACCACGGCACAAAAAAAGGGATAACAGCGGTTTCTTAAATGAGCATTTGCTTAGCTCAAATGCCAGTGCACTAATCTTTTTCTTTAAAACCCAGCACAAATCATATTGTAGGTCATGCTTACAGAGTGATGGGTTTCTGTAGTTTTCCAAACAAGAAACATCTCATCAGGAGTACAGTAATGAATTAGAAGGGACATACCATGGCCCAGTCTGTCACTTCACAGGTTCTTCAAAAACAACACACCGACCAGTGTGATGTAAAGATGACATGAACTCAGGATTTAAAAACTGTTGTCAATTCAGATTACACTCCCACCTGGCTAAAAGAAAAAGAGATTTCTGCTAACGCTAAGAAAGTATTCTGGGAATGGGGACTTCATCTGCAGTTTTATCAGTCTGACTTTTGAGTGAGTGCATCAGTAATTCCCAAGTAGAAGTATGGTGATGCCATAAGCATTTCCCTGTAGTACAACATAAAAACTGTGTATTAATGTTAAGCTCTAGTCCACCAACTAATAATTTGATGTTTGCACAGGACAGAAGATAGTACACAACTGTTGTTCAGACAGTGGATGAATCTACCACAGATGAGCATAACTCCTGTTTGCAAACTGGTAAACAGAATGACAAATGTTCTCTATCTTTGATGGCTCCAGGCAAGACAGAAAACTGAGGACTGGAGGAGAAGCAAGTATTTAGGAGTGCTTTCTGTCTGCAATCTGATGGGATTACAGCCATTTTCATGTAGGGCTATATAAGAGGGTCTCCATAGATTTTTTTTCTTCCACACATGGTCATGGAAAAGGTGGAAAGTGTTCATCTAGCGCAATGCACAATGACTTTCAGTGCAGCTCATTCTTGGGACATGGATCTAATACTTGCCTGCAGGCTTCACCATGGTAGGGCCTTTACTAAAGCTGTTCCTGGATGTGAGCTGAACTCTATAACTCAATTTATGAGCAGTTTCTCCATAGGTTGTAAATATTCTGTGGTGGAGACACAGCCATAGCAACCAGCACACTTCTGACTATGCCTGTCCCCTGATAACATGGAGAAACTCCACTGAAAGATGACATGAACAGCTCGTGTCTTGAAAAGGACCCTTGACTGATACTGTTCAGGTTGTTGATCATCTAGACTACATTAAATGCCATGAGGAAAGCAGAGCATTTATGCCACTTTATTTCACTGATACCTGGCTCCTACTGATTTCTGGTGCTGAATTCTCCAGAACCAGCTCTATTACCCCTGAGCACAGACTCCTCACCTGGGAAGTTTAAAGGACAGACAATCTGCTTGTCATTTTAACCATCTGGCAGCAAGGAATGTGAAGGGGTTATACACCTTGCCTTTTTTTTGTTGGTTTTTTTGTTTTTTTTTTTTAAATTTCTTTTCCTACAGCAGAGACTACTTACATTAAGAGCTTCTTTCCTTCCCCCCTCACCCCCCCATTTTTTAAAATTAGTGGAATACATCCAGATCCTGAGAACCACTGAACAAACCAAGTAATTGTATCCACAAACTAATTAAACTTAACATTTATGAGATGTATGTTGCTTACAAGTGAATCTTACATTGTTTTATAACTTGAATTATCCTCTCCTGCTTGTACAATCATATAAGATCTAAAAAACATATATTCTGCAGAATTAGGCCTTTGCATGTATTTCACTCCCAACACAAAGAACGGACCAACATCAAAGGGCACTCTATGTTTATGAACATGCTCTTTCTTTGCTCCAGTTGCCAAATTTCTTCTTTTCATGTACTGAGTGTTTAATAATCTTTTAAAACAGTGATTTTCTACCTATCTAACTGGACGTACAAAAAACCCTACTGTTTTTCATTGACACATCATCATCCTTTACTATGTTCTGTCTCTTCCCTGCCATAAAGTTATGTTGGCTATTCCCAACATTGAAGATGCTACATGTCTAACCTATGTTCCAACCCATTTATCCAGTGAAGGACTTCTCTCTGAAAAGCACATCACTATGATTATCAGTGTCTGCTAGACTTTGTTTCACACCCATCATCACTACCAGATTCAAACCTGAGAATGCAGAAAAATAGCACAAAATGTCACTTTATCAGTCTTTTCAATAAAAAGGAAGAAGATACTCAATATATAGTTAGAGAACTAGAGCTTTCTGTATTTGAGATTCAGTGCTATAAATGTATTCCTGTATTTAAAAGTACAGTTTGTGTATGTGCTTGAAAGGGGAAAACAGAAATGTTACAGGCACACAAGTATGTGAGTTTACACACCACTGTTGCAATCTATAGTCACTTTTCACACAGACAAAAACCACGGTCACACAACTATGCAGTCACACATTAGCTACTGCAAACTGAAAAATAACTCTCCAAGGAGTAATGCTGGCTGGGTTATCCAATACCCTATTTCACCAAAAATGTTGACTATCAGCTGCCATGGGACTTCACAGCACACCTGAATGTTGGTGCAGCTGAGGTATTTCAGACCAAAAGAAAAAGAACAAAAAATCAATTCCAAAGCTAAAGACTTCTAAGATATTTTCCCTCAGGCATCTATGTTTTGTATGAAATATATGAACATAGGTGCCATGGCTGGTTTCAGCTGCAAACGAAAGGCAAAATCTGAGAAATATTCCTCTTGGAGAGATTTCTGCTACTAGAGAGCACTATTCATCAGTCCTAAAATATTATCTCTATTCAGAAATTAATAGGAAGCTAACGTACTTCTTGTAGTTGTGGTGTAGTGTGTCACCAGCAGGACGTACCACTAACCACACAGACGGCTGTTATCTGGACCAGCCCTGGTAACTAAGGGAATTTAAGGCACAAAGGCACAGTGCTCCATAGAGAGCACTGCTATTGCTTACTGTGAGATGGGAGGCACAGATCACAGTAGCAAACTCATATGCAGATAAAACAACTGTGTTCTCCAGACCAGAGAGGATTTAAAATAAAATTCTTAGTCACTCTTGTTTTTTCTTCATCATCACTCCTGAACTAAGACCACAAAGGAGCAGTAGACATGCACCTGGGATAAAAAACGAGTTTTGCTACATCGTCTGGCTATTTCCCTCGGTCTTATCTGGATCGAAATTCAAGAAGCTGGTTTCATCTATGCTCAAGCCCCCATACCACTGTCTGGAGACTGAACTGGTTAGTAGCTTAATTTATTGTGTTTATAACAAATAGTGAGTCTGGAGCTCTGGTGCCCACAAGAGCCATATGCCCGTATCATAACTTTCTCCTTTTAGGGTTGCTTTTCCTGTCCTAATTTATACTTCCTCAGTTACAGTACATACATTTACATGGTTAATGTTCAGATTGCTGAGATTACACCATAGTGATGCATGCAATATAAATGCCTAGACAGATGGATGCAATATCACAGATTTCTGAAAGGAGGAGAACTTGCAAAGCCAGAAGCTCACACTTCAAGAAATCTCATTTGCTAGCACAGGGGTCACTGAAAATAGATCTGAATGCTTAAAAAGCAGTGAAATACTCTTAAATAAAGCACTGCTGACAAAGGTATATAGTCTTTCCTAGAAATAGGCTCTAGTCTGTTAGGCTGCCAGGAAATGATCTTCTCAATAAATTCAGATTTTTTTAAAATTTATGATTTATAAAGAGTAAGTGTAAATCTGTTCTGCAAAGGAAGTCTGTGACAAAGGACACTTTGCCAATAGCCTTCCTCTTTAAATAAAAAATGATGCTAAAATGAGACACCTTATTAATTAAACTAGGATCTGTCCTGCAGCTTCAATGCTTCACACCCAACTCACAGGAGATATTATTTCTAAGTGTTAAGTCCCAAGTTTAAATCAGTACAGAGTAAACAGTTTGGACTGATACCAGATGAGAGATCTCTGGAAAAGAGTGTCTCTCTCCAATGATTAATAATACAGCAATAAGACAACAGGTGCTGTTCTGCCAAGCCCTCTTGATATTTTGATAAAACAAGCTTGCCTCTCCAACCCACAGAGAAAAAAAAACCACAACAACCAGCACAGAGACAGGAAAAACAACTGCCCCTTTGATAATACTGCTAGTGATAAAAGGAAAAGTGAAATTGTCACTCATGATCACCTGGCTATCGTGAAGAGGGATACCGGTATTGTACAGCAGTGCTAATATTTCAGTTTCATAAACCCTGCTTTTCAATTCCTTTCTGGTTGAAACAGCAACAAAAAAATCACTGCCTTACTGATCTCTAAAGGTTACTGGCAAGATAATGTCGACAGATATTAAAGGATCTTGCTTGAAAAGATGTAGAGGTCATAATGAAGCAAGTGGTAATTAGAGCAAAGAATCTAAAGCTGGCAAAATTTAAAAAGTAATGTATATGTTATAGGAAATACACCTTTCCCCGCCTATCTGTGCTATATCATGTTTCCCACAGTTTGTTTCAAAGTCTCCCTTTGCCTTTCATCTTACACATATTTCAGCACTGTTGTTATGCAAGATGGGGAATCATTCATTTTAATGTGATACTAAGCATATTACCACAAAAAAAAAAAACAACAGAGAGAGGCTACCATTTTACTGGTTATCTAATTAAAAAGCTCTACAATACAAATTCTTTGCAGCCCCTCACTGCACACAAAAGATGTAATGCTGCATCTGAAAAGCCACATGTACATAAAAGCACAGAATTTTTAAATGTTTCCAATTTTAGCTTTTTCTTCCTCTTCTTACAGAAAACACGGCTATCGCTCTCTTTAACTGCTAATAAAAGCAATGTAATGACAGGTAGATTTGCTCGTTTGTAGCTTCTTTGAACCCCCAGCACACTCACTAAGGAAAGTAACTTTATCTAGAAAAGAGATCCTTGTAGCACTATGGTGAATAATTCATCATTGCATTTTTCTTTTCATCTCATTTTGTGCCAGTAACGTACACAACCGAAAATATTGCAAAATCTAAAAACAACCACAGACAAGGACTTCCAGCAGCAAAATACACATAAAACTAGCAGGCAGGTTTCCCCAGCTTATATAATAACAGCTTTAGCTCAACAGAACCCCCATCACTCACCGAGGACTGAATTCACTTGAACAAAAGCAGAGCCCAGTCACCAAACGCAGCTTTGTAGGACTCTTAATGCGAGATGCTCCTGTCTGCTGTTCAGTTCACACTTGCCTTTATAACTAAGCCAACCAACAACATTCAGTTGCTGAACCCGATGAATTATAAAACGGTAGCTCCCAGACTCTCATATTTTACATCACAGGGGGTGGTCATCCAGCATACACACTGCCTGTGTACATATATTCTGCTATAACTCATCCTGATAAACACATCAGTGCTGGCAGCAGTGACAGTAATTGGTGCTCAGGATGTACAAGCACAAACCAATAGAGCACACTCCCACCTTCTGCTCTGTGCCACATCTCTACCTGTCAATCACTGCACCTTGTTAAGGTGGAATGATCAACTGCACTTCAGGGGAGAAGCAAAACTCAGAGAAGAAACCATCTACTGATACAAATTCTTCATTTAAACATTTCTTAATACAGTAGTAAATGTAATTTCAGTCTCCTCTAGATATATTTTTCATGATTATTATTATTTTAATTTACATAAAATCTTCCCTTCTTAAAGACATAGTTCTTGTTTAGTGACTGACACACAGTTCGTAACTTCCACTACCATGAATGGAAATTACTCAGGCAAATTTCATGGACATTAGCAAGGATGTCCTATAAGCATTATTCCAGGCAGAATGACCGTCAAAAGAAATATACTTGTTAGGTGAAATTATGTGTATATTTTTAGAATGTTATAAGTTATAAATAGGTATTTGCAATGCTTTTCACTTCTTTCTTTCTTTCTTTCTTTCTTTCTTTCTTTCTTTCTTTCTTTCTTTCTTTCTTTCTTTCTTTCTTTCTTTC
>WTSP01001784.1:0-55237 GCA_025331215.1 Actenoides lindsayi | reverse complement strand
TTCTTTCTTTCTTTCTTTCTTTCTTTCTTTCTTTCTTTCTTTCTTTCTTTCTTTCTTTCTTTCTTTCTTTCTTTTTCTTTTTCTTTCTTTCTTTCCATATGCTGCCATTGTTTTTAAAGTATAGGTACAAAATAGAAGAATCAAACAGCTAAAAGTTAGACCCATTAACACAATCAATTAAGCTACAGATTTTCAATGGGGATTAATTATAGCAATAACAATCACAACTGTTGCACATGCCAGAAATTAACACTCACAATTAGACCCTAACAAGCAAAACTGTTTATGGGAATGGTAATACACATCCAGTGATCAGTCACTGGAAAGGGTTTTGTATGGCAAGTCTTTTCTCATGGAGCAGAAGTTGCTCTTTCAGAGTTGAGCTCCAGGAATTTTGTATGCGTTTTACACTAACTCAAGGCTATTTGTCCAAGCACAGTGTTAGTGAACACCTTATTCAGGATAATTTTCTATTTCTACATCACTGGTGATAACCCTAAAAGGCTCCATTTGGACCCTGAACTTCATCCAACTCCTTTCATTCCACTTGCCTGTAAAACTCTCCCAACATTTGGTACTATGAAGAAAGGCTGTGCTTGAGAAGGTGCGCACAGTTGAGTGGTTGTGCATCACCCGGATGCTTTTCCACGAACAACTGGGCTGAGGAATGCAAATGAAGCCTGTGCCGGGAGCCCCAGGCAGAAACCCAACCCTTCTCACCATCTGGACTGACTGATGTGCGTCACGATGTGGGAACAGGGTGTTGCATTTCATGCATAGCAAAAGCAAGTCCTATATATATCCCTTTTCTATCATCCTCAGCTGCTTGTTCCCCCTATACTTGATTTGTCTCTTTCTGTTCAGCACCTTCACTATCTGAGAAAAAAACCCACTAAAGGCCAGAGGCATGAGCTGTGTTTCTGCATGTGTTACTGGCTTTTACTATAGTGGCTTATTTGAAGGAAAAGCTGTGTACAGTTGGGTGTCAGAATGTAGGGAAAACATATAAGGACTTAATCAGAGTAATGGTTTTAATGTCTCTTTCTCAGAGGAAAGGGAAGCTGAGATCCAATAATTGGATACTCCAGTGATGCTGACTAGGAATAGTCCAATATGGGCAGAAAATATTTCAAATGACAGACCCTGGCTCATTAAGAAGCAGCAAAAAGACCTGTGCCACTGGATTTAGCTCTTAGAGTCAAATTTTATTCCAATGGGTTTACACATTCCATGTGCAAATCATGGATGTTCTCTAAAATGGCTCAAGCACAACAGTTTGTTGTCTTGTGCACTAATTAGGGTTTCTGACCTATTTTTCATAAAAAACAGTTTCAAACCATATGTGCCAGAATGCCCTAAATGGCATTTATTTTTCCTTTTTCTTTTGCCTTAGCCATTCACATTTGAAGAGGCTTCCCAAGAATCTATGTAAACATGACACTGCCTTACAGTAATTTGATGCAGTGTGATTAAGACAGAGGCCATGTTTGGTTCAATCTCCTTGACCGACCGACATAACATTCACCCTAAAACTCATCTCACATTAACGGATGTACAGGTTTGTGGGGTTTTTTGGGTGGTTTGTTTGGTTGGTTGGTTTTGGTTTGGTTTGGTTTTGTTGTTCTTGGTTTGGGGTTTTTTTGTTTGGTGTTCTGTGTTGGGGTTTTTTTGGTATTTTGTTGGTTTGTTTGGTTTTTTTATTCCCAAGAAAAATTGCTACCCCATTTCACATTTTTAATTTTTTATTAGTTATCCTGGCTTTCATGCTACCTTTCCATGGGAAATACGTCACGGCTGATACTACCGTAATATTCAGCAGTGTAGTGCTCTGTAAAACTGTTATCTTCCTGGTGAATGGATATACTCATGGCACAAACCATGTCCTTGGGACTCCGTTCAATATGTTCTGGTGCAGAATGTGAGATTTAGCATTAAAACTTACTCACTGCACTGACAGGTATGTGAAAATCCCATATGGCTGCCAGATTTTGGCATACCTAAATATATATATATAGTATGTATTTTTAAGGCATTTGTAACAAACACATTTGGTATTGACCGAAGTTCTTTTCTTCAAGCTGCAAACTAGAAATGATCTAAAAATGAAAAAAAACCACAAAAGTGTTCCTATTTGCTGACAAAACATGATTTCTTTCTTCCATAGTCACTTGGACTATATTGACTATACATCATAGACATACTATTTGCTATATAAAGTGAGCACACATATCACTGGGGAAAAATCAGGGCATTCAGCTGGAATAACAAGAGCAGTTACATTTTCTGCTCAAGAAGAAGCTAAGGAAACTTCAAATTAAGAGTAACTATAGGCAGATTCGATACTATCAAGATGACAAATTAGCTAGTACAGTTAACTTGCATTCCAGTAAAGCAAAACTAGTCTCCATGTTCTCCACAATGTGGACCCAGAGTTCCAGGTGAATAAATGTGCATCAACAGAGATGATTTCCAGCCTGTGCCAGATCGTAGGGGTGATCAGTACACTGGTCAATGAATCTTGCCATGTGGCCCAAGAAGCCATGATGCAAACTAAAGAGGTGTTTATTCACTACATTGCATTTAGCAGTTATGCTTTTCAAATCCTTTAGTGAATTTCTGTCAGGTTTACACTGGATAAACAAAAATGCGCTTTCATCTGTTAGCCTATTGATGGCACTGTCAGCAAGTATCTCTAAAGAAAAGAGGCCAGCAGGATTTAAAAAAGGACTGGGAATTTATCAGACAATAATATCCAGAAGAATGGTAATAACAAGAAACTTAAGATTTCCAGTGATCAGAGGATCTAAGTACATTTTGTTTCTTCTGTATGTTTCTCCTTTGAGCTCATACTCAACCAATTGCTTTGTGTCAGTCTGAAATATTTCCCTACAGCCCAGCTTCTCCTGGGTCCATTGCAAGACAAAACCCTTAACCTTAAGGGCTGAAGGTCATTAACCAGGTTGTTTTCCACCTTCCTCCCACCAAAGGTACTAATTTATCTTTTCCTCCTTTATCCAGCTATGAATTGCCATGAAATCTGTATGAGCGTAGTTAATTCTGAGATCTACCTTTTTTCAAAACAAAATCAGCTGAGCATACTTGTAAAGACACTGTAAAACATTTGATAAAGGTAACCACTAGTTAGAGGGAATCTCAACACCTATACTCTCTGAAGGGTAATAGAGTGAGATAGGGTCATTGTTGTACCTTTTGAGTATAAAAATACACCAAACTTTTAACTTCAGCTGAGACTACTGAGGATTTATGAATTTCACAAGCAACTTCACACTGTCTGTGGTCTGAATCTGATACAGAGAATTTGTCCTTTTATAAATATACAGTGAAATAGTAGCATATGTGGAGTCAGACAGAAGATTTCATTGCTGGAACCTCCATACATCATGTATTGCAAAATAAACAGCAGTGACAATGTAAATGAATTTAATTGCCCCAGCAAGGCAATGCAGAAATTGATTTCCTTTCAATGTAGCACACTTGCAATTACATTTAAGAACAACTGTTCAATAGAGTTTCAATTTCTAAGATTAATCCTCATAAATACAAATGAATAAAACTGTGTATTTAGATTAATTAATAATTTGGCTGGCATAGAGCTTGGGAGATGTAAAGGACTGTACGAGTGTTATTACTATAATAATATTTTTCTGAATTACAATACTTTTCTTCCTCAAGTGACATCTTTTTTTGCTGCTAGTGCAGAGTGCAAGCTCAAGTCCTCTTTCTGAATGAGGATTGACTTTGAAAAAATACAGGAAAAAAAGAGAACTAAAAAGGATATTCAGATAGGTCTGAATGAACAGACACCCAAGAGAGCAATTCCAGTTGATCAAGGGCAATGACAAGAACTTGCTTTGCTAGTTAGGAAGGATGAACTCTTTTAATGGTGGCTTCATAGTCTCAAAAATATGAATGATCTTACCAGTAACAAATAAGAGCTGTTAAAAGGAAGGAAGACCAGATGGCATTTTCCCTAGAGCCTATGGATTTGATTTGAAAAGCCTTTCATAGCACCCCATGAACCTGGAATACTACAGCCGCCCATTTATAAGTCAGTGGATATTTCAGGACCAGTCAGAAACTTTGTAGAAATGTTGATTTTCTGTAGGTCTTATATTGGTTCAGGTGGTTAAAAAACCTAAAATACTTGGAGAATATAGTTCAGCATCCAGAACTGGGTTTTTTTTTGTTGTTTGAACTTTCATTCTCCCTCTACCCCCTTATTTCTCATTGTTTTCTTTCTGCAGTTTCCTTTTAAATGAGTTAAATTTGTCTGAATCTTGATATTCAAATCCAAAATAAATCATAAAGGACTTAGCAACTTCAAGTGCTGGAAAAGTAGCTCAAGATTCACTTTCTGTTAGAGAAAATATTAGATTCAGTAGCAAACAAGACAAGAATCTTTTACACAAACAGAAGGCCCCATGCTCAAATCTTTATAAGCCTGATGCAGGGAGAAAATGAGTTCAACAGCTTGGTATGGCAAAGAATGGTGGAGCTACACAAAGATCCTCCTGCGATTTGCAGTTTAACTCTGCGTGCACTCTGTGGTGGGAGGAGTAGGTGGTTGATTTGGGGAAGAAGTACAGCACAGGAATGATACACTTGACTCCTCTGAGGATGGTGATGAAAATCTGTCAGCTTGGCATAGTCCTTCATGTTACCTACAGCAATTACTGACGCATGGAGAAAGTAAAAGGCACGCTATGTGCGGTGGAGAGAGCAGATCTGCTTTACTGAAGAACTCCATGGTAATGCTGCGAGGGACTATCCATGGAAAGGGACACAATATAAGCACGCAGAACAGTCTTCATGAGAAAACTGTGACTTTCAGGCCTGCATTTGTGGTAGATTGCAAAAAATAAGTAACATCGTCTCAGGATGCCTTCTGCACTGCTTGTGACAATGAGCTAGCACAGGAATCTGTATGCACACACTTTAAGTTTTCCACTCCTACAGTATGCTTTCAGGAAAGGAAATTTGAAGCCTGAATGACTAACTATAATGCAGATGGTAGAGCAATGTAGAGATACCCATGCTAGCTTCAAATGAACTAGCTTAGATGACACCATGAGTGAATTTAACCTACTCATATTGAATTCCATGGTTATGCTGTTCCTGCAGCCTGAACATGTAAAGCAGACAAGCCAAGAAAGGACAGAAGGTGATACTCAAGCTGGTCTGTGCCAGCTGTTATTGCACAATACTTCTGCAGTATTTTTGCCATTACTTGCAAATGCACCAAGAAAGTACCTCCCAGCAAGGAAGAATACATGCAATTCCAGCAGCATCAGAGTGAAGTATTGCTTTGAAAAGAAAGAAAACTGCTCTGCTGGGATATGGCAAACCCTCCTTCAGCTCAGCAGGAATCATCTGTAGCCTTGCATGGTTCACAGGACTGCTGAAACTGCAGATTTAATGCCTTGGCTCTAATGTCAGACCAATTAATTCAGCTCTCCCTTTTGGTTACCTAAGGGTGATAGTTCACCTGGTGAACTTGCTTTGAGGACACTTTCATGCTCAGCATATTCCCGTACTGTGTGGGCATGCTGAAGGCATGAATAGCAATGATACTCCATCTACAGGTCAGCAGCAATCATGACCAGAGAAATGTCTGTCATCCCATCGCATTATACCTGGCAACCAACTTCCATAAAATCTGAGCTGACTTGGTCACTTAAGGACAAGCCATCATTTTGTAAGGATTTTGTCTGATGTGACCCAGAAAACAGGACACTGTTAGATGCTCTGTTCTTGAACTACTTATAGTTCAAGGATTAATTAGGAGTCAAAAAGTGCTCTAAGACCTTAAACTGAAGAACTGAAGAATTAAAGAATATTAAAAATCATTACTTATTCTCACTAAAGCATCAGAATCTCTGAGTGAAAGCCTACTGAAATAAATCACAGCGTGTTAATGGTCGGAAGGGACCTCTGAAGATCATTGAGTCCAACTCCCCTGCCAGAACAGGACAAAACTAGAGCAGATCACTCAGAAACGCACCCAAACAAGTCTTGAAAGTCTGCAGAGATAAGAGACTCCACAGCCTCTCTGGGGAGTCTATTCCAATGCTCTACAACTCTTGCAGTAATGAAGTTCTTCCTCATGTTGAGGTGGAACTTCCTGTACTCTAGCTTGAATCCATTGCCCCTCGTCCTATCACAATGTGCTTACAACAAGAACACTTGGTTACTACTTCTTAAATGATATAGTGGAATGATACAGTGGAATTTATCAGGAATTACTGAAGAACAGAACAGAGACTGTACATGTTAAAGCTGAGGATGTGCAGTTTTCAGCAGTAAATTTGTAGCTGTCTACTCCTATGTTCTGACCACTTTCTGCTAGACACCTGAACTGGAAACAAATCCTATGGAAAAAAAAAGGCCAAAGATAATGGAAAAGTTAAGAGCAACAGTGGGGAGGAGGAATCTGATTGTCTTCTCTTTGTTGTGCTTACAGCTCCACAGCTTTCTTAGCAGAAAGACTTGGAAAAGGAAAGCAGGAGCAAATGGCAGTAGCTGAGAACGTGAGACACTCACTGCAGGATTTTTGTTCCTGTGTGTGCTGGGATAAGCACTGCTTCTGCAGCTCAGTTTCTCAGCTCAGCACTGCTTCATACCGGTACTGTGAAGATATGCTAAAAAGTAGTGATGTATTTAAACGTTAATGCTGCAGGCTACCTAAGCACTTTCAAAGCAGATAGTTTTGCAAGAGTTGGAGAGTACAAACCGTGATTTTTCCAGTCTTTTATTCTGCTTTTAACCACAAAAAAAATAATTTGTCCATCCCAATGTTAATATTGCATGGCAGACAGTAATACATGTCAATCTTAGAGATATAAGAGGAAATAAGAAAAAGGCGCTGTTCCCGAGTATGGATATAGATTAAAGGAACTTTTTCATCTCCTCAGAGAACACACTTACTGGCCTTTAAAATGTCATTTGGGGTGGAATAATCAGAAGTGACATACATACCTGAATGATAACAAAAAAAGCTATGTGACTCTAAGGTGAACATGTGGAAAGTGGACAACCCATACTATTTAGTGTTGGTGTCAAACAAGGACTTTAATAAAAATGTATAAAAATGCAGTGGGATGATGAAAATAGGCTACTATTGAAGGAAACAATAGGACCCTTACAAAGAAAACACTGTCTACAGTTCACCATGAAAGGAGAGGGCAGTTACAAAGATGACTCCTTGTGGAGATTGTAGCAAGTTTCATATCTTAATAGATGGGATGTGTCCTGGCAATGTGTGACCCTATTGATATCATGGTATTTTGTTAGAATGTGATAAAAGCTACATCCCTGGAAGTATCATCGTTGTACCAGAAAGTTATGAGGGAGAAAAATCCTTCTGCTTTTTACTCATAAATCTAATGGCTTTGTTTTCCCAGTAAGCATTCCATTGGACTACTGAAATACGTACTCATGTGTATTGAAATAACAAGGACTTTTAGGAGGATGAAAAATGCAAATCCTGTGTGTGTATTTACAATACACTATATATAACCTAATAAAAAGAAGGCACTACTAAATAAAGCTTTTCTGAGTATGATTGACCAGCAGAGCTGAGCAAATAATTTGCAGTGCATATATGGTTTCTTCTTGGTTGTTGGTTTTTTTTGCTTGTTTGTTTGGTTTTTTCTCCTTTTTTCATTTTTCTTTTTTTTTTTTTTTAATTTTTTTTTTTGTTGCTTTCACAAATTAATGATCACATTGGAGTTTACAATAGACACCCTGTTCCTATAGATGATTTATTAACATTATGTTTTTGGTATTTACAGTATGTGTTTTGCATAATCATATACCATTTCTTCATTTCCTGCCTGGCAAGTTGTAAATATTAGCACTACATTTCTTGGGCAGAAATTTCTATGAAATATGTTAATTATAAAAATATTACAAACAACAAGTTCTTCCAGACATTGGATGGAAATTAAATGCAAATGATCACAAAAAAAAAAAAGGTAAATCATTCAATTATATATGCATATACTTGCATATATGCAAGTTTTTGAGGTACGTGTTTGGCTTTTCTCAGAAACCTAAGAAACATAATTTTAAAATTCAAATAATAATTAACGTTTTTTCTGTAACATTCTTCCTATAACAATATTATATAGAATTAAGAACCTACTTAGTTTGCAGACAGTTAATTTTCAAATATGCATCTGATTTTAATCTAAAAACTCATTGACTTAAGAATACTTGGAGAAAGTTAAGGAAAATCAATTAAATGTATGAAATCAAGGTATGTAAAATTTAAAATATGACAATATTTCTGGAGTCACTTCCTGGACTTTCTTCTAATAAAAAATTACAAAGAAATGAAGGCCTCTTTTTTTTGTGGAAGAATTAAATCCATTTGAGATCTTAATATGCATTAATTTAATACAATGCTCCCTGAAAATAGTCAGTTTTCTTTAACTTCCCTTTTACACCTGGTTGACAAAGTTGACAGCTTCCTATGGGAAAGAAACATCAACTGGCACTAGATTGTGTGTTGTAGACAGAAATTATTTCTAACCTTTCCAGCCAAAATAAAATATTTTTATTTCTTCCCATGTAGCAGTAACAAAAGAGACGCAGCCTATGTTTAGGTCATTAAAATTTAGGTGTATATGTTATAAAGAAAAATGACAGAGGGACATGCCATTGAAAAACACACATTAGTACTTAGTATTATACCGAGGAAGAAAAATGCCATTATACAATATATAATCACCAATGACAGCATTGACAGCTGAGAAAATATCATTCCAAAAAGCTGATCTTTTTCTTTAAAGTGATGTTACTATAAGTGAGTGTCCCATATTAATCTAAACTAATGGTTTGAGCTATGTGATATTATGACTGCTGAAATCTCAAGAATGTTTCACATTATTGTCTACATTTGAGGACTCATTAATTATAGCTGTTATGTGAAGGCAAGTTGTCTATGTATTCAACATTATTAGGACTAAGATAATTCTACAGATCAGGTAGACTTTGTAAGTCCAGGTGAAACTTGATGAAAGACTCACAGATCTGATCTTGCAAAAGGTACCTTATCTCTGCAGCTTCATGCTAACATAGAAGAGGAGAAAAATAACACAATTATTCTGCCTACACTTTCTCCAGTTCTCTGTGTCCAGACATCTTTGATTCTAACCATAACATATTAGTGGATATTTTGCATTCTAGCACTTCTTTGGTTTTTTTGGGTGTTTTTTTTTTTTTTTAATTTTTCAGGTGGATTTTCTATGCAGGGTAAGGATATGGGGCTAGACAGAGAAAGCTAATTCCCACAATTTTGATATTTTGGCAATTTGCTTAAAAATCCAACATAGATTTGAAAAATCCTTGCCAACTACCACATTGTATCTAGTGTGCTTGTCCAGCCTGGGGGTAGTCCCTGAGCTCCGTGTGGGGAATGAGACTGCTCAGAATCCTGTGAGGGAGCTCACCAGGATAATGGAGCTGCTAGGAACCAGAAACCCGCCTGGACTATGTTAACACTTTGACAAAATCATAATATCCTACCAAATGTACCTTACCAAAACACTTTTCCCTTTACTTTTAATATGAAGGACAAGTATGTAGAGCAAGGCAGTTTACTGGGAATATAGGAAGTGCTATATTAGATACCTAGTAATAAATAGGAAGCATTTCTTTACCAAGAGGGTGGTCAACCTCTGGAACAAGTTTCCTAGAAGGGTGGTCGATGCACCAACCGTATCAGTGTTTAATAATATGCTTTAACTTTTGGTCAGCCTTGAAGTGGTCAGGCAGTTGGACTAGATGATCCTTGTAGGTTCTATCCAACTGACATAGTTTATTCTAAATAATTATGTCATCAACAAAAGAATCATTCAAATAATTAGGATTTTTTTCTGCAAAGGAAGCCACAACCTCAATGACTGCCCCAGGAGTAAAATGTTCTAATATACTAATGTATCTGGACCCAAGATATTATGTTGTTGATGGTTTCTAAATCAGTCTTCTATGTAGTAAGATGTTAATTTATTTGTGGGGTTTTTTTCTGCAACATGTAAAGAGTGACTGTTGATAACACTCAGCTGCAGCACTGTCAATGAACAGTTTCTCCTATTACATGACATTTATTCTTTCCTAGAACAATAGATATTTTGTTAATGGTATAGATGTGGCAAATGAAGTCCCATAGTTGATTTTTCATTATTAAGCTTTTGCACATTTTGTCATGATTTTACTGGTTTAGCATAAAAATGCTACTGTAAGTGAGAAAAACAAACAAAAAAAAATCCTCACAGCTAACATCTCAGGTGAGTAGCATTTGGGGCTTGTGAATGGGAAGAGAAAGGTTCCTCAGCTGTTTTAAATCAGCTACCTGTACAAATCCTAACCACCCTGGCAAACACAAACCAACCTCAGTGCATACATATCAGAAAGGAAAAGAACTATCAGGCAATCTCTCAATATATTTTATGCAAATTTTCTAACCCTATCTCTCACTTTATCACCTCCTTTGCCAGAAGCATTAAAAATGAACTCTTCTTACAGAAAATATGGGGGTTATCTGATTGCTCTGCTGCTCAAAGTAACTCCCCAACCAAGACCTCTTATCTTCTCATCCCAACAATAACCATATTTTCAGAGATTCTCAGTTCAGAGAAAGAAATATTATGTATCTGTCTTTAAAAGTATTTTTTCAGATCAAAGTCTCATTTCTTCCTAGGAGAACTTTGATTTACACATTTTCTGGAGAACACTATTACCAGGCTGTATATGATAAAAATTATGAAATACTTAACATTGTTTTCTCTGAATGGATAAAACCCGAGTTCTATCCATGCTAATACACCTTATGCAAAATAAGCCAGGTTTGAAGGATAATTTCCTAGTGCCTTCATTAAGATATGATTACTTACTAGTGTTCTATGAGAAAAAAATGGTATTGTGTCACCCTGCTATGTATTATCCACATGAAATGTACTTCAAAGGAAAAGTAACTGAAGTGTCTCAAACTGATTTCAGCACAGTACTCAAGCATTATTTACACAGCTACAGACATTCACGGTGAACTACACAATGATACACAGTGTTAAATTATCAGTTATATTTCTCTAGTTGAAATGGAAGTGTATCTTGTAAAAGATCCATTCTGATTGTCATAGATCTACTTGATTTTCACAGAATCAAAAACCAGTTCAGGTTGGAAGGGGTCTTCCAGAGTCCATCTCATCCAGCCCCATGCTCAAATCATCTCCACTTGCTCAGGGCCTTCTCCAGGTGAGTTCTAAACATACCCAAGGATTGACATTGCACAGCGTCTCTGAGCAACTTCTTCCAATATCTGACTTCTGTCATAGTGAAGATGTTGTTCTTAATAACAATTATAATTTGTGCCAATTGCCTCCCCACTGCACTGTGCATCCCTGAGAAGACTGGCTCTTCTCTATCCCCTCCTTTCTGGAAGCTGAAAAGAGCAACAAGATCCCCCCTCCTCTGAGCGCCAGGCTTCAAGGTTTATTTAATTACTTGAAAAACAATCTTAGAGACATTTAAAAGAAGAAACTGTGTTTTTAAAAATATTTTATGTCTATGAAACGTTGTGGAGGGATAAAAGAGTTGATAGCCTGTCTGTGAGCATCACTTTCCCCATCAATTTTATCCTTCTGTTTCATATCTTTTTCTCCATCCTTATCTTCCCTAGCCCAGCAAAGGGATGCTGCAGTTCAGGAGAGGCACCACAAACAGTGCTGCTGATCGAAGTGCTCTGTACAGGGAGAAGAGTAAATCACAGCAGTTAAATGGGCTTCTATCTGTCTGTGTGAGCAGCCATAGGGAGTATTCATGGAAGGTCTGTGCTAAGTAGCAGCATGGGAACAATTAGAAAACGTGGCTCATTACATAAGAACAGCTTTCTTAGGAGGAGATCAGCACTGGGAAGAAAGGTAGATTTTAGGTCAAAAAGGGCTACTTGCTCCTTTGGCTTTGTTCACCTGGTTTTATCTTCCCATACTTCATGAAACTGATTGATAGCATATATTAAAAATTGTAAAAAAGATATGCATTAATTAAAAATTAAAAAGCTATATAGATTTATGCAAATGGGCACATTATGCAGCATTCAATCAATAATAAATAGGCAAATTAGGGGTGACTCTCGAATTCCTGGAAGGCTGCCTGTTCAAGAGCTGCAAAAACTGTATGGTGCCAGCAGGTTGTCTAGCACACAGCAACAGCTAGCCACTTGGACATCTCAAACTGAGCATTTCTTCCTGGTGCTCTGACATAGTGACTGCAGGGGAAAACTGTACCTTAAAAAAAAAAAAAAAAATATTTATACCACATGTTCACATTCTGTACTTCTTGAAGCTCTTAGAGATATAGAGATAGCCCTTGGCTTCCAGTCAGATCTGCTTTCACACTCACATGTGCTTGTCAGGAGCTGCTGACACTGCCAGGGATGGCTTAAATCCAGTATCACAAGACCCTGGGCTCACTAGAGCTATAAGGTAGATCTGAAAGAAGATGGAGGTTTTATTAGAATCTCAAAGTTTTAATTAGAGAGAACTCAAAGGGTATGTTTAGCAACTCAGATGTTTCCAGGATGATTCTCAGGCTCTGAGATTCTCTGAGGCACATTGAGGCAGCTCACGTCAGTGCAACCAAACTCTTCCACTGTCCCGAAGTTTAGCCTGACCCCTGGGGCTGGACTAGCACCAAGGCTGTCTCCCAGATCATGTAGTACTGGGTCAAAATGTACCAAGGACCATGCTAACAATTTAACAGCAAGGGCAACCACATTCCTTCTTGGGAATATTGCCAAACACTGTTTACAAGCATATAAGCTACCAAAGTAAATCAAAGAGAGATTATGCAGAGTTTGGTTTATACACAGTTTTCTTCTGGACCATCACTGCCCCATGGGAGGAAAGGCTCCACATTTTAAGCCACTGTTGCTTCTAACTCAGGGACTCTCTGAGAATCAGCAGAGATCAGCACTCCTGTTCCCTCCTCCCTGCCTCTCTCTGAAACTCCTGCAGCCTGCACACAAGCTGCAGGATCCCATCTTGTTTCTGTGATCCTTCCGCCTGTCAGATCTTGAAGTTTCTCCTTTAGCACCTTCTGTTCTCCATCATGCAGGAGCTCCCTTCAGCTCGCTCCAGGGGCTCCATCTGGCCGAGTCTTCTTTAAGGAACTGAAGACAACGGTGAATGACCAAAACCCCAAATATTATCTGTCACATCCAGGACTAATTTTAGGCCTTTTTACATGTCAGAATTAAACCAGAATGAACTGATTCTCTACAATCTTGTTTTCAGAAATCTCTAATAATCGATATACATTTGTAGATCCTCTAATTTGTATCTACAGGTGACACTTGTTTCTGCAAAATTGTCCTCTCCCTGTACCCAAAATAGGGCAGTTATCAACCTCTTAGTCCTCCTGCAATTATGAAAAAACACTTTAGCACTTTAACAAACATATTCCCTTCAAGAAAAATTGCAACACGCACTTTACACCCACTGATTAAGGAATCAAGCACATGTCAAGCATGTAGCTGAGGGGTGGCCCAAGAAGCCCAAAGCAGGACCCACAGAGGTGGCTATTTAATTTCTCCCTTGTTAGTCAGTCTTGATCCAACTCTGCTTTTGTTTACACACTTACATTTTCTCCTGGGTTACATGCCCTTAATAT
Source organism: Actenoides lindsayi (assembly GCA_025331215.1). NCBI lineage: Eukaryota > Metazoa > Chordata > Aves > Coraciiformes > Alcedinidae > Actenoides > Actenoides lindsayi. The sequence continues at coordinate 41,545 of WTSP01001784.1, read as the reverse complement.
AGGGAACAATCTTCACACTGAACTCCTCAGCTTGTCAGGCTGAATTTATTATGTTATTCCATATCATTGATCAGCATGGTAAGCATCTAGGTGAACACTGAGAGAGTACTTAAAATATAACAAATTATTATTACTGTATTCCCTCAAAGCTCTGGTGAAAATTTAATCTATCTTCTGCTTTCAAATAAAAAGTAAAATTTTTGTTAGCCACACATTTGTACTCGCAAGCCTCTGGGCAGAATTTACCACTGAGCCATCGCAAGACAGAGAAAAAGGATCCTGTTGTCAAGATTTGCTGGGTTCAGCTGAGGAGATAATTTTGCCTCTGTCCTTACATATGGTTTATTGTGGGTTTTTTTTTTCATATAACCATTCAAGCGAAAACTTCAGCAGAACCTGCCTTCAGAGGAAGAAAACAGAAAATCACCAGGCACCTTCACTATATGAAAAAATGTTATGAAATAAAGTACTTTAGATGCCATGGATGCAAGCAACTTTCATCATGGACTCCCTGTTAACATTAGGGCCACACCCACAGAGTGTCTGCCCACAGTTTTTATGCAGGTGGCTGAAAAGTTGGCCAAGCCTTCAGATCATATCATACCAAGCTCTGAAAATGGATCCTCCAACTCGCTGCTCTGCCATTGAAGATCCTAATGAGAAGTACAGGAAACTACAAGTTCTGAAAATATCAATGCAATATAGCTAGCAGAAATAAGACCAATAAAAAAGTCTGTCTCAGTCAATTTGGATGAAAAAAGCTCTGACAAATGGTGTAAATCCATCAATAGGTGAAGATAATAAAGTTCTAAATAGTATTGGAAAGAAATACGCATGATTAATTAATGTCTAAGAGTTCTTGAAGTGACAGATGAGGATACATCTGGTTTATAGTCTTTCCTCCTTAATGCACCCTAGACTGCTGAGGGAACTCTATCAATCTGAAAGAACTGTGTTTCACATAGACAGAAAAGATGCCAGGGTAAGAACAGAGTAGTCAGCATAGTATTAGTGCAATTAAAGTAATGACCAAAAAAAAAATAAAGATGGAAATGTAATACCATTCACATGATTTTATTGAAAATATGCCTCCTCAAAAAAAGCCTCACTCCTGAATTGATGAACAATTAAAAAAACTTTTTAAGCTTAATAGCGTAGTGTTCTGTGAAGAGTTTGAATGAACACTACAGGCTCTGTGTCACACAGTAGAAGTAAAGCCCATATTAACTTACAAGGAAATAGCTTGTGTTTCAAAACCTTATGTAAAAGCATAAAATGATCTGGTTCATTTCTTAAGCTAGTCCCAGTTGAATGAAGTCTGTCTGTATATGACAATTATATATATATAAAGAAACCAAAGAATGAAAGCCATCACTATGAAGGCTTGAAAACAGTGACTGTAATAGGGATTTACAGCAAAAATGTCTGGGCAATTCACATGGGTTAGGTGTGCTTAGACTGAGCAGAAAGAGGAATAAAATGCAGACTAGAAATGTTTATTTGGGTACTGAGGACACTGGTACTAAAACACTGAGAGAAATTCTGCTGTCCAAAAATGACAATGAAACACTAGGGCAGAAGCCAAAAAAGACAGAAAGAAAGATAGCCAGCGAGCTCGGGAAATTGTTACAAAGGTTTTTAGCTTTCCAAAGACAAAACAGAGAAGGAACATAGAGCCACTTTCATGGGACAAAATATTAGATATGTAACGACTTTCATTTAGAAAGGTATGAAAAGAAGAGATTAGGAATTGGAAGACAGAAAAATCCATGTGGGAACTAATGCACACATTTTAATATCTATCAAAATTAATAACCACTGGAAGAAATTAGCACATGAATTGCTGAATTCCTAATTTCTCTATGTCATAGAATAAAAGCAGGATGAATAAACTTCTCAAAGACAGGTTTCATCTTTGACTTTACCTTCATGGAAAATACAGTTCTGTTTTACCCAATTTTTGCCCACAGAAGCATAGTACCAGTGCAAAAATTAAGACCACAGGACAGACAGGCATAGCAGAGTAGGTGATCCAAGCTCATATCATGAATATGAATATTCCTGAATCCTAGGAAAATTGCAACATTTCATGCTTTTAAAAAGCAATGAAGGATGAGTTTTAACTGCTTGATCCTTAGTTTAGAAGAAGCTTTAATTTCATAGTAGTAGAATTTTACTGTATAGCAACATTTTATATTCTGTTTTCAATACTTTCATAGATTCTCCTTTTTTTTTTTCCAATCAGATTAGAAGCTTGGATATTCTTGAAGCTTCTCTTCATCCTTTTGCATGTGTTTGCTATGATAGCGATGCAGGTAATTACATCTGTGTCTAAATACCCAATCTTGTGGATCCCAGGCCCTGGCAGTTTGTATTACAGCTCCCAAAACTGTGGAGCTAAATTTCCTCCATGAAAAATTAGAGGAATTGGGAAGAAATTAAAAGTTAAATAATATTGCAAATTCATCTGTCATGTGTTACACTTACTCCTAAATGGGAAAAAAAAACAAACAAACCCACACTAATAAACTTATAGGGGGAAAGAAGAGATTAAAAAATTAGCTCTGATTTATGATTCAAAGGATGCCCACAATGTTAACTTTCTTAATATAAACCAGTAAAATACAAACATCTTCTTAACACAATTTGTATTATTTGAAAAGTTTTGTGACCTATTCCTGCTCCATTTTTATATCTGTGGAAATATAATTTGAGTTCACCAAATACGGGGTTTATTTAAACGGTGGATTTTATTTTCATATTGTAACAGTTTTAGTGTCTCACAAGCAGCATTTTGATTAAAAAAGAGACTCCCTCAAAAATTGTTTCAAATCTCTTCTATTAAATGAAACTAATCTAAATTTTTGGCAATTTTAAGCAGAAAGGCACAAAATCCCAATTTATATGAGAACTTCCAGAATGCATGAAGTATAATAAAACAGACAGAGTGCTTCCCTCACTGTATTGCCTCCTTGACGTCACTGGCACCACCATAAAAGTGCTCTGGGTGAGTTCTTCATCTTCCCCAAGCACAAGCTCTGTTCTTTTTTCTGTGTCATTCCTCGCCCCCTTTGCACCTCTGTACCTTAGCAAGTATAATTTAATCCTTAATCCTCTAAAGTACTTTGGGGATGATGAACTGAAATGCATTTGAGATGTATAGCTACTATTATGAACTAATTAATGATACTTTAAGGAAGAAAAAAAGCAGGCAGCAGCAATGTGATTTGTTCTTTGCTACAGTAAGGTTTGCAATAAAAGGAGCAGTCACACAGAATAAAGATGTTCTTTTGTAACCAAGCAATGCACAATCTCTTCTGTCATCTACAATCAGCAATAATTCATGTCAGAGCTCTACAGGGCTTCAGGATAAAACTAGGCTGGCAGAGTTGCCCCTCTCCTCAAAAATTGAGTTAGTTACTCAGTACAGCAGGAGATCTGCCTTCTCATATATAGTATACTTCAAATAACCCCGTTGTAGGCATTCATGCAGGAGAGGCTGAGACATTTGAATTTGCTCAGCCATAAGAGGAAAAGGCAAAGAGGGAATCTTCTTGCTATCTGCAGCTACCTAATGAGAAGGTCTAGAGAAGATGGTGAGAGACCATTCTCAGAGGTGCACAGTGAAAAGATGAGAGGCAAAACCCACAAGCTGCAGCAAGGGCAAATTCTGACTAAAACTAGGGGGGAAAGTCACCTTAAGGGCGGTGAAACACTGGAACAAGTTACACAGAGAGGCTGTGGATTTCCATCCTTGGAGATATTCAGAACTTGACTGAGGAATACCCAGAGGAGCCTAGTAGTGTTGGTTCTACTTTGAGCAGGGGGGTGTGAACACATGATCTCCAGAGGCCCCTTCCAACCTGAACTGTTCTTTGATTCCATGTAACTCCTGGAATACCCTATTGGTCTAATTCTGCTCCTGTTAACATCAGATTATTGAATGTTTTTGGAAAACTCCATCCCCTGGTATTAATAACATATGACCTTAAAGGAAACAACATCATCTCACTGTTCTTCTTTGTGCTTCAAAAAAGTATTGATACGCACTTTTTCTTCCATTTAAGTCATTATTTTCAGCTAGAGACATAATTATTTTCACAGTATTTAACTGTGGTATGAATTAAAGAGGTTGGCACTGAGCTTTTCAAAAAAGGCCCTCTGTCTCACTGACATACCTTCATTTCATTTCAGCTTCCTTTTCTACAACAAACGTAAGTTCTTCATGTTTTTAACAGATTGATCTTTTTTTTCCTTTTGCTCTTTGACCACAACTTCACTTAGATTCTGATCACCTGGGAAGATCTCTCAGCTGTGAAGAGCCAACATCACATTTACTGCTTTTAAGGAAGGACACTCCTTCCCCCTTCTCCTGTTGTTTCTTTCCCTTCCCTTCCCTTCTGACAGGTCTGATATTAATCTGCTAAGTCAGTAGCACAGCAGCATTTTTTTTTTTAATTTTGCTTTGCTTTTTAGTTTGCTTCAGTTTCTGGTCATTTAGAAAGCTGAACTAGTCAGTGCAGAGGCAGAAGAACACCAAAGCGCTGCAAGGAAAAAAAGACGAGAAATAAACTCTCCCAATATTAGTGAGCCCATTACATTGGCTTGCACTGCTTAACATGATTTCATATTTAGGCTGAGAAACAACATCTACAATGAAGACATATAATATCTGGCATTTACAATGCCTCTATAATGAACATATAGAAATTAGTAGATGCTTCAAACAGATCACATGAATCATAGTTATTCTACAACTGTGTGTTCTTTACAGTAAAGGCAGTCTAGGGTTAAGATTTGGTTGCCTAAGCACTAGAGGCTGGTACCATGTGCAATGCCCCAACTATCTCACCTGGTCTCAGATACTGTGAGCTCCTACACCATATCTGCCAGCTGTGCTGGTCAGTCAAACACTAATGTCCATCACCCTCACAAGGTGTCACTCCCCTGCTGCACTGGGAGCTGGATCACTACAGGTATCCACAAAGAGGAACTCAAATTTAGCAACCTTAATCTTAAATTGATGCCCACACATTAATTATGTGCTGAACCTCATCTTCCATGTAAACAAGGCATTTCCAAGCAAGCAAAATGGCCCGAAGAATTTTGCTCTCCCCTTCTCCAGAAGTTTGAGAATTAAAAAAAAAGCCTATTCTCCTATAATTTCAGCTATGCATCTTGGGAGAGTTCCTTTCTTTTTGTAAGAAAAAGAAAGAGGAAAAGGAAAATAAAACAGAAAAATGAAATTAAAAAGAAAAAGAAAATGAAAAAGAAAAAGAGAAAAAGGAAAAGAAATGCAGAAAATTGAGTAAATTAATGTATTTCATTGCTATAATCAAATCCTATGCTAAAACTGTTCTAGCAATTTTCAGAAAAATAAGGTAGAAATAGAATCCAAATGTTTAATTTTTTGTTTAGCTGACTTGACAAAATATGCAATCTTTGAAAAATAAATACATACCTCATGTAAAAATTAGCTTATAGTTATATGTGGGAATATATCCAGATTTGCATATTTTCTGAGCCTCCTAATCCTGAAGAAAAGAGAATAAATTTTTCCTCACTTTAAACTTTCACACTTTGAAAATCAAGATAAAAGCTGCTAAGAGTGTACAATCAGTTTTGAAGAGTTTCACAAATGATATTGACCTCTACTTCTCATTTACTAATCACAGCCACCACCACTAAATTCTGGGGAATCAGAGGATGCTAAACATTGCTTGCTTAAGTCTTTGTAAATAATCACCAGTCAAATGCCTCTCCAAAAAAGCTAATTATGCCACATTAAGGTGAGTAGTCTGGAAAGATTATGACCAGCACTTTTAAACATGCCTGGTGATGTAAGAGCTCAAATTACCCACTTCGGGTCTGATTTGCGTAAGTACGAACATTTGCAGTTACTGGACCTGTATATATTCACTACTACCAAACATTAGTTGAGAATATGGAAGTTAATTGGGCTGGAATTACACTGACATGACTCACACAGAACACCCAAGAGCCGAACCATAATTTGACAGGTCAGCCAGTGGCTAAGGAATGAATTCCCAACACAACTGAGCTAGTCACAGACCTCACCAGATTTGCTCTTTAAGATTGTTTTTCATCTTGCTTTAAATAACGTCAGTATGTAGTAATATGCACGTACAGATAACTTGAAAAAATCCAACCAAAACACTTCTCTGCCCACACTGTTTTCCTTCAAAAGGTGAGATGAGAAGAACTGTTGCTCACATATGTTAGTTCAGCAATTAATGCAGACCTAAAAGGTGTTTGGAAATTGCAAATATTACACAAAAGTCACCAGTTTATAGCTACGTAAAATAAATAGCCCGTTTTCAAAAGCTTTTTGCTTTGTCTACCATTTGGATACACCATATTATATTATCCATGCCTCCTGTAAAGGAGACTGATTCTAACCACAGACAAGATCTCATGATTTTTTGTATAGTTTTGTACAGCTCAGTAATCATATTCAGCCTCAACAAGCACATGTAAGAATGAGTAATTTATTTTCTAAATAGGATGCTAAGAGACAACTCTTCCTACAATTATTGTTCTATAAACATCTGACTTCTGGCCATAGTTTATCACATAGTCTGAATAGCACCACTTCTGCCATAGCTTAGGAAAAAGTACCTTCAGGACTGCTTCTGCCACAATAATATTTTTGATAGAATAGATCAAAGAGATGAAAGTCATGAGTCAATTCACATCATAGTTGGAGCAACTTCTCATCTGCCTAAACACATCATATAGACACACTTCAAATTATGAACATTTTTGTTTGCTTTTTTTTTTTTTTTTAGTTCTATAGCAATTAACCACCACAAAATGGAGAAATGAGCATTTGATGGGAATGGCAGGGAGAAGACAGCAGCTGCTTGATAAAATAAGAACAGAAAGCAAATTATTAATCCAGCTTTATAAAATAGTTAAGCAGCTCTTTTGCCCAACTACAATCTCGGACAAGTCCATCATAAAAGATTAGGTAAGAATTCAAGAAAAGCTTAAATGGTCTCAACTCCAGAAGTTCAAATAGTAGTCAGAGTCTAAAAATGCAAGGTACCCATTTATAAAAGCATTCAGGCAGACGTCTAACCTGAATCTACAGTTGTTACTCAACACACATATTTGGTGGATTCGTGGACATCTTTTTCAGTATCTAAGAAGAAATATTTGTAATCTTGTCTTCAGGGCCTTGAGTATTTTTGCTCAACGCCAAAGGCAAACTCACTTCTAAAAGCTCGAGTCATTTTTAGAAATGGAAAGCATTTTCCTATGGATGCTATGGTCTCATGGATGCTTTTGGAAATTTTAGCCAAAGTCTTCTAATTACATATAATTAAAATTACGTTTTCTCACCTAGATAGGATTATTAGTATTTAGCAGAGTAAATTCTACTCCATGCAACTAAATCTTCTGCTCAAGCTTTCATTTTGCATTCAATCACTGTGATTTCTTTTTGTCACTGGCAAATGAAATCTTGTTTCTTTTATCTATCCAAAATTAATTGTCCTAGATCTTTGCTTTGATCAGCTTTTCCATGAGACATATAAAACTGTAACAGTATTTGACAGTATTATTATGCTGCAGCCCATCATACTGATCATTATTGTCTTACTCTTTTCCTTGCAGTCTGTCTTCCGCCTGTCTGCAAATACCTCTAATCACATCTGGTACATAAAATATAACTGCTTTGGGCAGGGGGTGACATCTAGGCTCTATATTTCTAAAAACCATGTAGCAGAAAAGAAATGTGTAATTAAGGGTCACTAGGACAATACAAACAAATAACAACACCTAACAGCCTCTGGTCTTTTGAAAGAGTGAGTTGGTTTTGAAAAAGTGATTTTATATAGATTCATGTGTGCGTGCACACATATATCTATGAGAATAATGGGATATATTTTATCCCACATTCTCACATTCAGTCTAGTGGACACTGTCAAGTATTATTGTGCAAATATTTAAGGATTGTTTCATCCTTAGAAAAACATCACATTGGAGAGCAACGTGTTTAAATGCTCGCAAAACAGCCCGGCACTAAAACATCTGATGGGTTTGTAACAGACTGTGTCATTACAATCCAAAAGCTGCAAACGGGAACATCTTGTTGATTTTGTTTGTGTTAGACTTGTTGATTGTTTGGGAGGGCTGACTGAAGGACATGATTATTTTTTTGTGAGCATATAATTTGTATCTGTATGTGGAGTAGCATCGACCATCTTAGTTGATGGAAGCCCAGAAAATCTGAACCAGGATCCTGCAGCCCCTTGTGTGCCAACAGACCAGCGCTGACCTTGAAGTGCCCAGTGGCCTCTGGTAGATGCTATTTATTGCAGGATCCTTTCATAACAAGAACACTAGTTTTGAAGATTAATGATAAATCCCACCAACCCACCTAGACTGATGAAAAAGACAATAGAAAGATCATGTCTATTAAGTATTTCAAATGTGGACAAACCCAGGTTTTTAATGGCACAACACATTTACGTGTTAAAAAAATCACAGGTTTGATCCAAACCTCAGAGTGAGTCAGGCGGTATCAGATGGGGGGTTGGGTGTGCCTAAGTCTTCATTAAATAGAGGAGAGCCTGATACAATGTTTTTTATGCTGAAGCACAACCTAAAGTGAATATGGGAAATGTGTTGCCATAGGAACCACTTTGCTGAAATGAGTAGGAGAAGTGAAGTGAAGGGGGGAGAGAAGCGTTTAATGAAAGGGGGGGAAAGTACTGAATACTACTGCATGTGAGAAAGTGTTGAATTGGAATATATTAGCCAGATGTTAATAAGGTGATTAAATTCAAAAAAGCATAGCAGAAGAGGTAAACATAATCCAGTGACTAATTGGGAGGAAAAGAGCTAATTGTAACGGAACAACAAAACCTCAAAATTATAGTAAGCTTTCAGTGCATGCAGCTACCCAAGTTCTAATAAAAAAGTAGAATGACATCAATTTTATTAAATTGGCTCCAAACCAAGATGATGTGTAAACTTCATAACACATGCAAAAAAAACCCCAAACAAAACAAAGCTATTACACTTTATTTTCTTGTAACAATGATTCGATGATTCTAACAATTTTAAACAACAATTCAGAAGTAATTTATAAATAAGGTAACTTCTAGAATTCAGTCACTTGTTCTACACAGTGGGTAGTACAGTTAGATAATAAAGAGTTGCTGGAGAACGTGAAACCAGGGATATATTCCCTTGGTATATATCCCTTTAGACTTCAAAAGATGAAGAGTGTTGCTCTCTACTTGAGTTGCAGTAATAGGGAAAAAAGCACCTCTAAACCGCTGTTACCATCAATAACCACATTACTAACAGTTAATAGCTCTAGGCTGACTAAAAGTAGAGACCTGCTGTGCTATGAATTATATACCTAGAGAATAGCTGCCTACTCCTTAGAGATAAACAGATGAAAAAGGCACAGGCTGTGGAGAGAGCATAACATGCAGAAACAAATATCAATTATCTTGATATCTCTGGTGCAGAGAGTTAATTAATGGGCACAGAAGTGCACGTGAGGATTAAAGAGGAAGGCAAACAATCCTGGAGCAAAGATGAAGCAAAAGACCAGGTGTGGGGAGAGGGTGGGAGGAAGACACACTCAGAACTGCAAGACCTTTGGGAGACTTGAGATGTCCACATGCTGTTCAGGGATGCTGCTGATATGGAGGCCCCAGCTCATTCCTCTGGGCTACTGTTGTCTCCTTTGGAGCAGGAGAGAAGAGATGTGAGGCAGGTCTTACGTGCTGGCAGAGTCAGGAGATGGGATTCAAGCTGTAAAGTGGACTATCCTCAGCTGTCCCATCCTGCTCTGCTGCAGCAATCAGGTCAAGACAAGCCCTAAGAGCAAGTGTACCTGAAGCCCAAGGAGGCATTCACAATGCGTGAAATGCAGGTAGAGAAACCAAAGGCTGCATTATGTAAAATCTCCTACAGGGCTTCCAAATTAAAAAATACAGGGCTTTGCCCTAATATGATACAAGTTTAATGAGCATGCAGAAAGAATCCTTTATTCTTTGCTTGCAGCAAAGAAAACACCCAGAGATAGAATATTGCTTGATTTATTTGTAATACTGTAAGGGTGTATTATATGACTTTGATTTATCCCTTATATCATAAAGGAAATGCTGGAACAATACTTATAAGATACATTGCAATAATACACATTTTAGGGTTGTTTTTTTTTCTTTGCTGGCAATAGTTATACTAATAAAACTGTCAAGATTAGATCATATTTTATTAATATATTTTAAAAATGAGCCTTGTTCTTGAATTGTAATCTACAGCCTAAATCTGGATTTCTTTCTTTAATTCTCAAGCAAAACTTTTGGTTTATATCACAATTTGCTAAATAAATGCTAAATGAAATCTTTAGTTATACTGTATATGTAATCTGAATCAAACTTGAATGTATAGATTCAAATAATATCAAATATGCTGATAGATTTGAAAATCTATAAAATTGCATATGTGTTTAGATGTATGTATAAAGTAAAGAATGTGAATAAAGTACAAAATCTGAAACTTAAACTGTATATTATCATTAAACTATGTGAGATGCAAATAAAAAAAAATCTCTATGGTTTAAGAAGTGCATAGAGGTGATTAAATTTTCATTTTATACAGGGAAGTAAGGGAGAAGGAAAGAGAAGGATTATACAGCCCTTAAATAGCTATGTTAGCTGCTCAGATTTTCAAGGCAATGAACCATTTGAAGTCACAAAGCTTTGGCAAATTACAAACACTAACCATCTGCTCTTCAGTTTCCAGAAATCAACTGCATTGAAAGGACACCCAAACCCCATATGAAACAATACAAAACAAAATGAGGGAGCCACAGTTAGGAACATCAGTAAGGAGAAAGGGGTACAGCAGGGAACAATGGTATTTTCTCATATTTCAAAGAACCCTTGCTTTCCTTACAGTGACACGAGAAGCATTATTCCTGTGGAGCATGTGTTCTTTCTCATTAATTTCAGTGTTTTTAAAGGTCTGGAACTGTATTTCAGCAGCAAAACTTTATCAGTACCTCTGTATCTCACATTGGAGATGTTTTCCCACCTGATTTATTTTCTTTTTTAACTCTACATTTCAAAGGGTCATTAGCATTTCCTTTCTAAAACCTGAGATAGCATTTAAAATAATAAGGAAATAAACCAGTCTTGGTAAACTATAATTCCCATAGCCTTACTGAATTACCGTAATTAGCTGATGTTTCCAAAAAGAGCTGAAACTAGACATGTATCTGAAACTAGACATGTATCTGAAACAAACTGGTCAGAGTGTATCTGAAACAAACTGGCAGCCTTAGGCTGCCTCTGAACTATATCCTTATCTATTACTATATATATGTATTTACTATTATCCATCCATCCTAACTAGGGATTTATCTTTTTCCACCCTGTAGTTTTATATGATGAATTTATATTTGCACGTTTGCTCTGATGGCAGTAAAAGCTCACTGACCTGCCTGTACAACAAACAGCTTCTGTAGGGCAGAAAAAAACAGATGTAGAAAAATGACTGCCACGGAGATACCCAAATAAGTAATCATGATTAATGTTATTATCATAAACCCCATGGGAAGGAATAATGCTTTGCCACTTACCAAGGATTGCCCTCAGCAGAGTTTTTAACATTGATGTTAATACATGGCACATCACTGTACTCCATGGGTCCCTCATCAAAATCCATTCCCCTCTGGAAAATGAAAATTACAGACAAGACCCCAGGGATCTTAGGAAGAAAAAAGCCCCTCAGAGCCAAAATCAACAGCAGGGGGATTCTGCAATAAAACTGAAGTATTGAGACTACAGTAGTGAATTGAGACTACAGTGTGGTATAACTGGAACCGATTTCCTACTGCATCTAAACATCAGTACTAACATAAAAAAATAGCCACAGGACAGATTTCTCTCCTTATCCCCTGTAAGCAGCCATTGGCATCTCTCCAGGAGAGAAGACCCATGCAACACCCTTGCTGTGCCAGCACTGCCACTAAAATAGGCAAAAGTTTCTCTAATGGAGCTTTTAGCACAGCAGCACATCACATTGAAACATTCCTAGACAAGGGGAAATCACAGAAATATCATTTCTTGAGATTCTCTAGCGTCAGTTAGAATGAATTCATAACATTGGAAAACTCATATAAAATTCTTGTCTTTAAGTGATCGTTCACATGCAGAAGTTGCACCACAACCCACGACTGGACAGATAACAAAGTACCCTGACCTTTCCTGTCCTCTTCATCTGTCTAGTTTGACTCCTTAGGGCCGAGCTTGTCTAGACATGTTTTTATACAACTTTGTGCTTTTTAAAATAAGAAAAGCATAATCTAACTGTTTCTGTGCTTCCCTATCTCAACCCTTTGAGTCACTGCCCTTCTTACCCACTATGTTAACACCCAGTACCCGTGTTTCATAGGTCTATAAAACATCATAAATGCTCACAGCATGGCTTGAGCATGGAAAAACAACCATGCTGTTAGGATCTTCTATCACCATAGTCTGATTTCATGAGCTGCTAACGTGGAAACTAAGAGCCACAATCAAAGCAGAATCTCCTCAGAAAAATTACATTTCCTTTCCAATGGTACCAAGTATTGCAAACACAGCTTTCAGTTATATCTCACTAGCCAATTAAGCTATTTCCCTTTTGGAGTCAGACTCCTAATTGTTCTGAAGTGCTCTGAACCAGACAGATGTGAAACAGCTCTGAAAAATAACAGCTACTAATAGTCCTACTGCACCTCGGCATCTAGTATTGCTTCTGAAGGAAGATTATTTGCCTGTCCACAGTGCTCTGCTAATGCTCCTGTGCAGCTTTTGCATTGGAGTTTGGTGCTATCCAGTCGCTTTTCGGTGGCCTGTTGTGCTTGAAGGGTGAACAGGCTGACTGGCAATCCTGGAACCCTGAGGAGTCAGAGGGCAGCTGTTATTCCCTCCCCTTCCCTGCCACACTCCATATAACAAGGAGACAGGGTGTTGGGGGGCTCTTCCTTCCCAGGCTCTGGGAGCTGTGAGTACATGTGGAGCATGTGGCTCCACATGCGCCATGCCATCCATTGCCATCCCAGAGAGGGTTTTATATGGTTCTGTATCCTTCTGTCATTAATATTCCTTTTTCTTTTTTTTCCTGTTAGTCATTACATTTGTTACAGTCTTAACTCCGAATCTTGGGTGAGGCATTTTTCTTTCTCCTTATTCCCCTTTTTATACTCGCCTGGGAGGGAGGGGGGAAGGGGCTAATAGAGAGAAATCCTACTCTGTGTTTCATGTGGACTCGCCCTGAGCCTCAAAAGGAGACATGGCTAATGCAGCCAGTGTGACCTTGGCATTTGTCCTGGCATGTTCCTATAACCCAAGGTATACTAGCACCACTCCTCCATTGTTACATGGCAAGCTCCAAGAGGTGACCCATGGAAAACAACCAAACAATTTTTTTTCTTTTTTTTTTTTTTTTTCCTAACTAAATTCAGGTTTCGGTTGAATTTGCTCCTTGGCATGGTTCTACAATGGCATCACTCAGCCCTAAACCAGTTCCAGAATTGTGAGACAATTCATAGAATCAGTCTTGCATATGTTTCAGAATCAGTAGAAATGAACTATATAGGTACTTTTCTTTGTTGTCCACAAAAGAAAATTAGATAATTAAGTTACCCATATTTTACACGGCTAAAATCAGGCAAGATTAATATTATCCTCTGAGTTCCTTTCTTCCTGTAACTCTTCCCAATCCTTCACATAACAGGGAAATTTCTGGAAGCGTTCATGTTGAAAGATGTACATTTTCCAAAAAAACCACATTTTCAGTTAATTAGGATAATCTTATTTAGAAAATCCTTTAAAATCCCAATTTGTTTTACCTGGGAATTATCTCCTTTATTATGATTTTTCAATATTTTGATCTTCAGTTATAATTCTCAGTGGCTTCTCATTAGCTTTACTTCCTATCTTTTTAATCACAGCAGCATACAGGAGAAAGCTCATTTCCCAGACAGTTCTAGTAACTAGCATGGCTGATATTCATAAGAGTTTCTAAGGAAAAGGCAATCCTGTTTTTTGCAATTAATAACAATTCTGCGAACTTGAAAACAATCTTTGTCTAACTGAGGGCTGATTTTCTTCCAGGAAAGGAAATTAATAAGAAACATAGCAATTAGCAATCATGAAAGGATTAATTTCATGAAATGACAAATTATGAACATAGGTGAAAAATAAAGGATGTCTTGCAGTGCCATATATTGGCACAGTGTAAAGTGAGAGGGGACTTCCATTGTGTGCAATTTCCCTTTCATCTTCCTATTTCCCCATTAAGATTGAACATCCTATACCTCTGATTTATTTAAGGATTTTGTGGGAAGGTAAGCTTAGTGGAGAGAAAGGGAAAAGGAAAATTATCATTATTTGTAAACACAAACAGAAAGTCAGAAATTGATTACAGGGACTATAAGAGCAGGTTATAGTCTCCAACTGGGACGTAGGACCAGCCCTCAGCTGGCCTCTGCCTTCTCCTTCTACTGGCTTCCAATCAGCTCATAGGAAGGAATTTTTAAGCAGAGTTCATGTTACTTGCAGAGATGGAAAGGGCCAAAACCCATGTGGGTTTTGTGTGTCTGGTAGACACCTGTGTCCCTGAAATTTACCTGGGGAAGAGCTGCATCCCCTATATGCTTTTTCACCCTCTCCTTTTTTGCTCCTCTCTGCCTGCTTTGCCACATCACAAATTAATATTTAGATTATCCCCTTCTTTCTGTATTTAGTTCCTGCTCATATTCTTTAGGGCTTAGTTTTGCTTCATTTCCCTTTCCTACAAAGGAGCACACAGAACTTTGTCATAATTACCTCTCACATAACACCCAACTGAGACAAACTCCCTCATTTCATATGGCATCCAACAGCCTTTAATTTCAAATCACCTCCAAAAATTACCCTTTTCCTTATAGCATGCACAAGTATGTCTGCTTAGCCTGTATCCCACTTAAAGCAAGGGCTAACTGAATTTTAAATGACAAAGGTATTCAAAGAAGTAATTCAATCAGTTATATCCTCATTAAAGTTTTTACTGTTTCCTCATTTTCTTAAGTTTAGAGGTAGTGTCTTTTTTATGAAATTGAGTTGGCAAAAAATTTTAGTTTGCTAAACTTTCACAGCTAGACTTTCCTGTCATCTGTAAACTAGTTTAAGCTGATACAGAAAGTTAGCATATGCATGGAAACCTATGGTCTGATTCAGATCTTGAATCAGAAACTTCAAATACATTCTTAACTGAATCATATGCTAACATAAAGAAAATTAGAAAAACCTCTCTGATTTACCAAAAGTATGTCTATCCTTTTTTTCCCCTAGATGTTATTTGTAACTCATAAACATTGCTTAATTGCAGTAAATAAACAAAACTAAACTCACTGAGACCAAGACTACAGAACCAGTGGCAGCATTACTTCAGAAGGACTCGCTAGTGATACAAAAATAAGATTTAGAACTGGAATAGGTATTGATGATTCAGTGCCTTTCAAAGAGTCAGTCTGCAATTACAGTATCTGTGCTTGGAATGAATGGGGGCAAAAACCAAAAAAAAGACTGGCAATAGTCCAGGCTGTCAATCTAATTCTGTGTCAGCCCCATTTAGTTGGACTTGATGGCCATATCAGGTGACAGAAAATACACTTGACAACATTTCCCTGTGTCTTAGAAGATAGTCACTGATGTCTGCCAAAAAAGTATGACCAAGCCTTAAGTGAAGTTAGGCTATGAGAATCTCTACTGCTGATAATCATATAGACATCAATTTAATGCTATAATAATATATTATAGGGTTTATCCAAAATAGAAGGATTCTATGAGTTTGCAAAATCTTCCATTTTCCCAAGCTGTCCATGCAACATCATGTTGACTTTAATTGGTGCTCTGACTAGTCACTTCATTCTCTCAAGACCGTAGCTGTGAGTCTTTCTGCTTATCACTAGAGTCTTTTTGAGATTTGTGAGCAGGATCAACAGGAAACCTTAAATTATTCATTATAAACAGAATGGCAGCTAATTTGAGATCAAACAAATTAAATTTTGTTTTCAGAGTTAGTCAAAGTCTGATGTCTAGCGAAAACTGAGATACAAATTTAGGAGTTACACTAGCTGCATATTTAGGAGAAAATTATTTTAAAGGTGACTGAACAGCCTCTCTATAGTAACAGACAAAAAAGCTTAAATCTGTTCTGTTGAAGAGTGGTGACTGCCTTTTCTAAGTTCTCTGCTTCTGAATCGAGCCAGACAAACCTAGCGGACAGGGAGACAAAAGAGATGACTTCTTGCCTTGGTTCTCCAAGACTTTCTGTCGCACACTGGCTTAGCCAAAGAATGCATTTCTGCATACTTTGTCTTTCCAAAGCTGTAGAAGATGAATCCAGTACCTATAGACAACGAGCACAGAGGAAGCCACATGCTGACAGATACCTGCTTTGTTACCAACTCGGTGCACTTTTCAGATTTCAGTTTTCTCTCTCTTTACTGTCACTGCCTATTCATTAGGGGAAGACAAAGCCTGTGTTGAGTGTGAAGTCATATCAAAGATAGATATCAAATTGAATCAACTATCAATATATTGACAGTCAATGAGGCAAGGCTTCTATGAATTTGGAGTTTTGGTCACAATAAATGCCATCTTTGTCTTCTGGTTCACGGTTGCTTTATGGAGCAGTGTTATTTGCAGTCATCAAATATTGTGATCACCATGGCAACTTCCCACTCACTTTTTCTACTATTTTGCTTGTCAGTCTGTTAGAGGCACAGAGTCTTAAGGCACAATCCTGCAAAAGTCTAAGCAATTTTGACATCCTTCTTGTGCTCAGAAAGGAAATGTTCTCAGCAGCTCAATAAAGCAGCTCATCCCCTTACAATTGGAAGTCATCCTGCACTACTATGTATTCAGGAAGACTGTCTCAAGTTCAACCAGGGTGAGATACAAGTAGTCATTTATCCACATAGGTAATTTCATTACCTATGTTACAGCAGTCCCAGTTGCTGCAATCAGCATGGCACTAAGGAGTCACTTAGAGATGATAATTAACTAATTTAATGTATTAGTAAAAACAAGGTTAGTAGATTCCTTTACACTTTTGTCATTTGTTACTGTAGCATGAAGGATGTCATTCTTCCTTCAGCTCATCACTCTGACATAGGAAGTGCAGCAGAGAAGGTAGAGGAGGAGTATTTTGCTCTGACTGCATAGTACTTTCTCATTTGTAGCAATTCACAGTCAGAGCACTCTAAACCTGGACTGACCTGTCACAATTTATCTTCTCTGATTTCCTACTTGTGGTAGGAAAAGGGAAAAGGGAAGAACATAATGAATGACATTAAATTAAACGAAGCCCTCAGTCAAAACCTGTCTATCCCAACTATCACTTCTTCCAGGGAGATAAGCTTCACAAAAGGATGCCCTGAACTCCATGTCTATGCCAACACTCTTCCAGGATCTGTCTACAGGGTAATCAGAGATGTGAGTGTCACCCACACAGCCTTGTGCAACCTATTCACGTACCACTGAGGTAGCATGTGTTTCAGTGTAGGCTCCACAAGCTGACCTGAAAAATCACAGGAACACATGTGAAACTCAGGTGAGCAGTCAGTAGCAGAGCTTACAGCTAGACTGAATGTATGCTTGCAGGCTTTTGGGTTCCTTTGGATAAGGTGTTACCTGAGTGATCATTGTTGCTTCTACCCTTCCATGTTTTACCACTGTGAACCTAGAAGCAGCAACTTCTACATGGGAGATTTGTCCACCCAACACTTGTGGGATAGGACCTCCATTATCTAAATGAAAATGTAAATGCATCTCAACTGGTGTGTAATTACGTTCTACTTATTTGTTTCACACAACAGTGATATTGAACTCTTGTCTAGCTTATGGATGTTTCTAAACCTACAGGAACTAATGTGCAATCCTATTTTGTTTAATGCAACTAACAACAGATAGCTCCAAAATGCTGAGCAAGAAATCAGCAAAACTCAAATTTAGACATGGCAGACTAAGTCACTCAGCCACCAGTGAAGATTATAACATCATTTGTTTGGAATTTAATAAAATGTAATGTTTGGTGCCTGAACAAGTATGAGACAAAGATGTAGTTTTCAAAACTTGAAAAAATCATGAGAAATTGCTGGATTTAACTGTTTATCACATATATGGAGTATTTGGGTCCAAACAGATTTTGTTAGGAAAAGTTAAAACAGATGCTGGAATTCGACAGCAACCACAAAATTCTATGTTAATATGATAGAATAATGAGTTGATGTAGTATAATACCAAATAAATAATTAAGGTGGAACGATTCTATGATTTTATGAATTTGTGGTAACAAGTTAGAATACTGATTTTGGTTTCATGGTGTATCTTTAAAAATACCAGGTAGTACACACATATCAAAAAGTGTAATTGCCTGGTTCCTAGCAAACAAGCATCAAAATGCTGCTAGCAACTTAGTAATGCTATATATCAAGAGAAAAACTCTGGATACCTTGCCAAGCATCTAAATGTTTGAAATAGGAAATTTCCACTCTGTGTTACAAGCTGATCAGTAACC
This sequence comes from Actenoides lindsayi, assembly GCA_025331215.1. Lineage (NCBI taxonomy): Eukaryota > Metazoa > Chordata > Aves > Coraciiformes > Alcedinidae > Actenoides > Actenoides lindsayi. The sequence goes on along the minus strand of WTSP01001784.1, from coordinate 22,945 downwards.
TTCCTGCAAAGTCATACTTGAAACATCTGAAAAACAACAATCTGCATTATCCACTAGAAAACCCAACAATCTCATTGCCATCAGGCATATTTCATCAATCTTTTAAAACACCACTGTTCTTATCTTCTGGTAATGGAAAGCACAAAAGACAATTAAATGCATTCAAATTTGAGTCCTTCCAGTGATGAAGGCTAACTACATACTGGACTGTACTAAGAACATAACAAATGGGTCAAGAAAAGGGATTAATCCCTGCTATGCAGTTTCATGAGGCTCCATCTGAAATACCGTCCTATACAGAAAGACATTAATAAACTGGATACTGCCTGGCTAAGGGCAGGAGAACTTGATACACAAGGAGATGTCAAGGGTGCTGGGTTAGTCTGACCTGGAGAAGAGATCTAATTGGTTTCTTCAGCTACCTAATAAGTGGGTACAGAGAAGTCAGAGTCAAATTCTTCTTGGAGGTTCTCAGTGACAGGACAAGAGGCAATGGACACAAGCTGCAGCAAGGAAAATTCTAGTTAATATAAAGAAAAAACGCAGTTAATCTAGTAAAAAAATGTAACAGATTGTGTAATTGCCACCCTTGAAATTCTCTGAAACCACCTTCCAAAGTAAATTTTTCTGTTTCTACAAAAGTAATGTTTCAACTGAAGTGAATTTATCAACTATTACCAAAATGTCTCCGAACAGAATTATTTTTAAATTTTAAAAATGAATGAATCACCCATTAGAATATGACTAGCTATGGAATGTGACAGATGTACCTCACATACTGAAAGGCAGGTAACAACAGCGGTACTGTCAAACACACACACACACAAATTAATTAAGGGTCCAGTACAGCACTGGAGCCCCTCTGAGGTACTGCACTTAAACCAGTCACTAGGAATTCCATTTCAAGGCTTTGTGTTTAGATTTTGAAAATGCCTTTATCCATGAGAACTAGGCTCTTATTCTATGAATATCTGAGATCAGACAGTAAAAAGTGAGGAGAGAAAACTGGGGAGAGAAATATTAGAAATATTTAACAAAAAAAAATGTTATAACTTTTTTTTTTTTTTTTTACAACAAAGTTAGCCTTTTGCTTCTCAGGAACCTAGAGAAAGTGAGGATGAATGCAGGAATGGAAAGAAGGATAAGGAATTGGTTACAAGAAAGATGACAGTTGATTGGTGTGCAAAGAAAGTTGCCAGGACGGTGTCTGTTAAGGCCGTGATGTAGGCCCTATCTTGGAGCACAAAGAAGAGAGAAGTGTCATGAAGCTTGCTCAGGATGCTTGATTGCAGGGATGTTGAGAAGTGAAGCACAGAGACACATGGAAACATCACACAGGAGAAGCTGGAGCACCCCAATGACTTCATTAATACTCCCTGAAGTCCAAAGGAACTTGAAGCAGATACTACAGTTCGAGGTGTTGGAGGGGATATTACCTGGTTTCAAAATAGCATTCTAAATATTGTCCTCAGCTCAGAGGTTATTTAATCCTAAAGGGGTGAGTTTTATGACAGATGCACAGATTGATATTACAGATTTTTAAGTTTTCCTTTTCCTATGCCTAGTAACTTCAATTTTGAAGGCCTACAACAGATAACATGAGCTGTTATTCTTGTCCTGTCAGAAGTCTTCCAAACTTGTACCACTGCTGTCCCTACTGCCCTCTTCCTCACAGTGAGTTTCACCTTTTGTTAACTGAGCTTAATATTTACCCTTCTGTTCTATTGGAGAAAGACTGACTGTGCAATTATGACTGGGCAAAGAATGTACCAGGTGTGGGCAACCTTATAAGGAGTCAAGTCTGACTTAAGTGATTTCTTGGATGATAAATGCAGTGCATGCTGCTTTGATGGGGATCAGGTAGATATTAGAATTTTCAGGTTGTTCTAAAAGCAAAGTGTATTTTTGCAACAATCAAATAGCAGTTTTGATTATGTCTTTGGTATGGTTCCAGTATGGGCACAAATTTACTTTATTTTTCAAAATATATATCTATTTGTTTAGGGAATGAGAAAAAGAAAAATTATTAGTAAAAATGTCAACTGCCACTATGTTTAGAAAAACACTACTTCATTACAGAACACTGCGTTTAACCTAATAAGTAGCTACGAGAAAATTTTCTTTTCAAGATTTTTCTTGAAAATGGCATTTACTATGTTTTCTCTTATGAGTGTTATTTGGGTGGCTAAAATAATGTTGTGAAACAGGATGTCTGAATTTTCTTTCTATTGCTTTTGCTGAGTTTGGGCAAATCACAGTCCTTTTGTCCCCCATCCTGCTAAAATAACAATTCTGCATGCTTCTTAAAAAAATTTAATCACTCAGTGGTTGTTAAAAGTCTTTGAAATGTTCAGATAAAACTTGTTACAGAAAATCTAAGAATTATGGCTATTATGGCAAACACCCACAGATTTACTTTCTAGAAATATATTTAGCAGATATTTACTGTACTTTTATAATTTTCAAATACTTATTCCATGTGAAAAAAACAACACAGCTAGTACAAATGCAAATTAATATATTATGTCTTTGAAGAATTACTGTGTGCTTAAGGGGTCTGAGCACTGCAGTTCATGCTACTTCAAATGGGATCAATTTCTTCCTCAGCTTAAACTGAGAAATATTTTAAATTTAAGAGAAGACTATATTCAATGTCAGAACCCCCACCCCCTTGATTCAGCAGAATGAAAACAGTTCCAAAGTGAACCAGAATACAATACATTAAATCCAAATTCAAACCTTCTTCCAGCTAATTATATTGCCACAGATGGAGGTATGCAATATACTGAGCATCTGTGCATAGCAAAATTTTGGACAATGTGGGTGGTGCAACTTTTAAATCATACACATGCTGTGACTGAGGCAAAGAAAAAAAGACTCATTGATGAGAGTTATTTTATGATATCCAACAAACCCAAAGTATTGAATTTCATAGTGCAATTAAATGTATAAAAGTAAAGAAGAAATTCAAGTGCAAACCTGGTTTCATATTGGGATTTAGAAAAACAAATGTCTTCTTTAGGCATAATTCTGCTTCTTTTGTCTAAGTCAAATACAGACAGAAAAACCCCATGTAGATAAAAACAAGGTGAGAAGCAGAGATGGTCAAAGAGCAGAAAATCCTGTTCACAAATGGTGTGCCTTCATTGGAAAATGAATTGCACTTCTTGACATCTTTGCCCTCTTCTAGTATGTACAGCTTACAGCTGCTACTAGAAGATTAGGATCAGATATGTGGGCAATACTTCCTTCAGTTAACCTCCACTATTTGGGCCTGCTGTGCCTCAGGCATCCCCATAAAATTTGAGAAGCAAGGAAGAAAAGAAATATGTGATCAAATATGCCCAAATACAGTTATTTGCTATGTAAATCTCTCACTTCTATTAACCAACAGTGACATGCTACCGAATAGATGTTGACAGGACAAGGGGTAATGGCTTTAACTTAAAGAGGGTAGATTTAGATTAGATATAAGGAAGAAGTTCTTCACCATGAGGGTGGTGAGACACTAGAACAAGTTGCTCAGAGAGGCTGTGGATGCTCCATCCCTGGAAGCATTCAAAGCCAGGTTGGATGGGGCTTGGAGCAACCTGGTCTAGTGGGAGGTGTCATAGCAGGGGGGTTGGAACTAGATGATCTTTAAGGTCCATTCCAAGCCAAACTATTCTCTGATTCTATGGTTGAATGCACCTGATAGATTGAGCTCACACAATGTTTGGGATCGGGGTAATTTGAGTAATATTTAGTGTGAGTGCATGTATAGGCCCCCTATAAATTTACTTCAGTAACACCTGATAGGGGCATCAAGCATACTTTGTGTGATGAAAACTAAATCCAAGAGGCAAAAAAAAAAGGCCAGAGAAGTCACAATACCATTATATCTGCACGGAATTTGATTATGCACCAAAAAAGACTAAACACTTACCTTTCCAACCAATCAGCTAGTGCTTGTGCTACAGACTTTCTGCTGCCGTTATGCATTTTGCTGGCTCTGTGCCTGCTGTGGGATGACAGATGATATTTGATCTGGCATAACATTATGTCTTGGGCAGAGACAGTGCCATACAAACACGAAACCAGTCAAATTTTCTGAATATGACTGAATCAGCAGCCTAAGCTTAGGGGGCATCAGCGCTTTACATCATCTGGCAGCAGGGAGCTTAGTCCAGTACTTATAACCCTACAGACATTTTGTGTAATGTCAAACCACAGCCTGTGATGCTATGTGATGCCACAAGCACAATACCCTCTTTGCTCAGGGTAGACCCTGAACCTTTTCAAATTCCTACAGAAATTAATATTTTCCTCAAGTACTCCGATGAAATAGGATTTTCCCAAATATTACGTCTGTGCAGAAAGCAATGACAACTTGTTAAGGGGGAAGGGTTACATCATTCATTTGCTTGTATCAACAGCAGGAAACTAACAATATATTTATGCACAATAAGTCATTCTGAGCCTGTTTCCCATCTGCTCCCATGACAAACATGCTTCCATGTGCCATTTCTGCCTGCCTTCATTTAAGCATCCCCCTCCAAAAGCTTTGGTAAAAGTTTAGTGGACACCAGAGTAAGAAGCATGTACCAACAAGCCCATCTCTTAGCCGCAGTAACAAGTGTTTCCTGATTTTCATGGATAGATGAGTTCTCATCATTCCTTCTCTTAAGGTTCTTTTTTTTTTTTTTTTCTGCAGTGCCAGTTTTTGCTTCTTAATCTGCCTCATCCCTCACCATAGTTCTGTCTCCATAGCTGTGAATCTCACCCTATTTGGGGATGATTAAAGGAAGGATCAAGATCTGAAGCACAATTACAGCTGTAAGGAGTAATAGTTTTGGTCCTCCTTCTTTCTCACGGAGATACTGTTTACCTCCCTTACCAATAGCCAGAACAGCAAATGCAATTTTGCAGATATTTTTCCTGACTGGCTTTTTATCCTCATTCTATTCTTATCTCCAGTCTTTTCCCACCCCATGGCTGCAGCAGCCTGGATGTTTCCCAGTCCCATCCCCTTCTGTTGGGCAGCATAAGTGAATCTTGCTGTCCTTCTGAGAAGCCCTTAGCTGCCTCTGGAGATGGATGCAAGCTAAACAAAAAGTAAGCTAGTTACTTAATGAGCTTAGTGAGGAAAAAGCAACAATACCAGGCTACACAGCTGACCTGCCATAGAAATCAGTTTCACAGAATTGCCTGAATACCTCCTATCATTAGTTGGCAAACAATACAGAGCTACACAGTGATCACAAAATCTGTTCACTGAACTATATCAGGTATGAACAAATTCATAAACATAATCATCTGACTGCAAATATTCCATGAAGAGAAGAAAAAGAAGCCGTATTTTTTCCCAATAAATTGTTTACCAGTAGAAATTTGTGATAAAGCAGCTATAGAAATAATATACAGTATAATCTTTCATGTAAAGAAAATGATCTGAGTCCATCCAAGGTTATTGTATTAATTGAGTGAGATAAATAATTTAAAGGTTTATCAAAGAGTATCAGTCTCAGTGCAAAGATGGATGAAGGTATAAAGCTGCAAGTGCTGTGTGCACATCTATGGTTACAAGCACAAAGGGTAAAACTAGTCCTTATCTGACCAGGGCACAGTCTTTGTGAAAGAAAATTTTGCTGTGAATAGCTCTGAATATCCATTTTCATGTGGCTGGTTTTCTCTATGTGATATTCAACTAATAGCACCTTATTTTTTTCCCTCCTTGGAGTCCAGAAATGAAGGTAGCATGATGATAACCAACATGAAATGGAGACTGTGCAGCATAGCAATAATTTTTAGGTACTACAATACTTTCAAAAATTTTCAGGTACTTAATATATTATAAAGAGGACAAAAGTACTTTTTCGTTTTGGATCATTTAAGCAGCTAACTGTCATGCCTATATTGAGTACTTCCCTGAAGGGGTAGGTAAGCCCCAAACTTCACAAGATCTCAGCACCCAAATTTAGAAGAGAATATTTCTGAAGACTCCAGTCTACTGAGGTAAGATTTTTCTAGGTATATCACTACACATCCTGACATCTGAAATCTGGCCCTGATATAGGTGTTTGTATGAATGGTGTGTGCCTTGGAAAAATCAAAACTTTCTCATGACAGTGGCTAATTCACATTTCAGATTTTAAAATGCCACTTCTATTGTTTTAATGTGTCAAAACCACAAACAAACACAACAAGACATAACATGTAATATACAAACCTTAAAAATGTTCTGTAACCTACCTGGGAAGAAGCCAAGAAATGGCTTGAAATAGCCATGATTTTGTTTTATTGTATTTACCTATGCTTAGGGGTATACAACACCTTGCATTCACTCTAAACACCTGGGCTATAAAGGGAGTGTTTGGAACTTCACGGTCCTGTATCTTACATGTGTGGCTATGGTTCCTTTTAGCATCTTGCAGTCACTAATGTGTTCTCACCATGTCATGGGATGGTCTGTAAGCTCCACATTGCTCAGTTCAGGGTTGTCTGATGAGGCAGAGACAGTCTGGCAGCAGGAAATTTGGAAGAAACTGAAGGAGGTGGGAAGAAAGCAGGACAGCATAAATGTTGGAAAGTTGTGAAGGGCTGGCAGAGGATTATGTTCCCTCCTTGACTGCAGTAGTCTCATCGCTCTGGGCTTCACTCCAGGGTAGTATCAACTCTTAAACTGCAGGGTGGACACAGAATCTACATAAAGACAGGCTACATGAGGGAAGTACAGAGAAGGCTGTAAGGAAGACAACACAGCTTTGTGTTGTCCCTCAGTGCACTGTGTATCCAGGAAGACATCAGATAAATCAGATTAAATGCTAGAACTACTCCTCTTTTCATTCCAAATCGTACTATCCTACTACTTCAGCTTTCTCACTTGTGACACAAATTGTTGCCTATCTCATGTGCACAGGTGAGAAATTGCTTCTTGGGGTTTTGTAACATGCCTTATGAACCCTGGCTGAATGATTGTGCAGAAATGCAAATTGTTTTTACCTTTCTCTGAAACATTGCAATATAATCAGTGGACAAATGCAGACCAGCCCAAAAGGCTTGTATCAATCAATAAATCCTCCCATAAAAAAACCCGCCTACATCAGCATCTGAAATGTAAGTAAAAAGATAAAACTGTTGGTCAAAGAATACTGGTGAAAGAAAGTGATAAACAACAGGATGAGTGGATCTGAACAGCTCTATCAATTACACTGAAAATAAAACTAATGAAACCCAGCCACATACATAATTATAGTAGCTCTAGACATATATCTACTTAAAAATCAAAGGAAAAACATTCAGTCCAATAAATTTTAGCAAGAAACCAGCTTCTAGAATTTTTTTTTCTGAAAGAACTGCTTCTGCTGACTTTGTTTGCATCAGAATGCAATTATATCATGCCTGCTCTGCACCTTTTAGCCACACCTGGAATATCGGGTCCAGATTTAGCCTCACTCCAGGTCAAAAGAGACATTAAGAAATTGGACAGAGTATAGAGAAGAGCCATGAAAATTATTAGAGGCTGGACAACCTGACTAAGAAAGGTTGCAGGAATTGACTTTGTTCAGACTAGGGAAAAGAAAGCTTGGAAGCATCTAAGTAGTGTCTTCTAGCACCTGAAAGATTGTTACAGAGAAGACGGAGGTGCTCTCTTCAAGAGATGCACTATGACAGGACAAGAGATAAGGGACATGACTTGTTTTGGGGGAATTCCATCTGGATATAAGAAAAAAATTCCTCACCATGAGTTCACCCTGAGAAGTGATGGAATCGCCCTTGCTGGAAATATTCCAAGATATGATCTGACAGGTCCTTGGATAACCTAACCTAAGGCCCTGCCTAGACACAGAGTTGGACCATCCAGCATGACCTTTTGTTGTGATTCAGTGATTTATAACTATGTAGTGCTTCCTGAACAAAAGAAACATTTGATGGTGTAATAAGGGAAAATCATTTATTAATGATTTGGGGCATACTTTATGAGGGCAATGCTCCATATATTTCAAAAACAGTCTACTAGTTAACAAATATTTGATCATATTTCAATAGAAGACCCAGCCTGAATAACTCTAAAGGGATTTCAGGAAAAAAATAATTAACAAAATGTCCATTCATCACCAAAACCCAAGTTTTTTTTTTCCCTTTTGAGAACCACTAATTCAGTCTCTATTTCTCTAACTTCCACTATGCATTGTACATCTTAAGGGAACTGGTAATTTTATTGCCACTGTCACTGTAAGTAAAAAGAAATACCCAAGACTGATCTTTGGACAACACCGAAACAGATGCTAATACATTAAAATAAAGGTTTCCAAGGCATAATGACAAAACGAACAGCATCAAGAGTCATCCGTACTACTGGTAATTCTGTGTACTTTTACTTTTGCAACTAATGATATCAGAAATCTAGTAAAATACCTTTGAGATGTACAAAGAAACAACATTAACTTAAATTTATCAAGGGTAAAAAAAAAAAAAGAATCATGGGAGTATTCCCAGTCCTAAAGTGCGGATAATAAGCAAATTACTCTCCTCTGTATATGCCAGTTTTTATAGAGGGAAAATATGTTTTCAAAAGTTAAATCACAACTGTGTCACCAGAATCAGCTTATACTGATATAATAGTCATCATTATACAGGGGAAATGTTCTCACTTTCTCAGTAAGTCAGTGGAAAAGGTAAAGGGAGACCCAGCATCAACCCCAACAGATGTATGTGGGGAAAGGACAGTTCTTGAGGGTTTCCTTTTACAAGCCTGAATCAGTGACAATTCCTGTTCCTGGGCTACTTCCTCTTTTAACACCCATCGGTAGTGTTGACGCTGTCAAGTTGTATCAGACAGCATCATGTGGGAAAGATATAATGCATCCTCTGGGAGCTGTCAGTTATCAAGAGGTTTCCTAAAGTCCTTCATTTCTCTGAAAGCTGTGGTCTAAAGAAACAACTGAAATCACAAGTTCCAAATTTCACTTCCACCAACGTCGCTTATACCGCTTTGGCAGTTCAGAGAGGCTTGAAGTTGCTCTCTTGTGACTACCAGTATAAATTTCTTTCATGTATTTGAGACGATGCTACAGAAATAATTGAACACCTTATGAGTTGTGCCCATTCTATGCTTATTAGTAATAGGAAAGTAGGCTGGGTTTTGTGAATTATTCTGTTGTCTTCTATTCAGTAGGCAAATATCCCATTAAATTTAAATGATAAATGACTAGCAAATCAGAGATCAGGGTTTAAATTTTAAATGTCACTAAGACCGTTTCCACTATCATCTGTTAAAATACACCGTGAAAGAGAAATACCAGATAAGTGCTACCCATGGGAAGGATCCATCTAAATAAAGATTTAGACATGAAAATTCATGTAAATCCAAAATCAGCATAAATCTCAAGTCAGTGATGATGCCATTTTACTTTCTAGAACTGCCCAGCCATATGAAGACCCAAACTCATTAAGCACTTCCCCAGTTGAGGGTCCCCTGTGGTCATCTACACCTGCTTCAGCATGTCAGTTGAACAGGACCCTGAACAGATACAGCATTTCACATGTTCTGTTGATGGCTTATGTTTTCAGTTGACCAATGCATACCTAAATAGAGCAGACTGCAAAGGACTGTGCTCCCTAGGAAGCCAGTAGGGTACCTAAGGCACAAAAGAACATTCCTGATTTACATACCCAAAGGTACATGCCTTAATCTGGATTCCATGCTAGGACAGTAGAACTTCCCAATTGTCATTATTATCTAAATATTTTCATTTTTGTTTTTATTCTGTCAAGTTCTTAATATAGTTCCAAAGTTATTAGAGCAAACCAGTTAGTAATAATAAACACTACTGAACAAGAGCTGGTGCAAAACTCATTATGCAGTGTAAGACAACACAGAAACCTATTCTAGAATTCTTATTTCTGACTTATTTAATGATGACTAAGTCTTCATTTAAATGATTTCCTTTTGTTTAACCCAAATATTAAAGAGTCACTAATAGAATATGGCTATGCATTAAAAATAAAATGTCCTATGTTTGCCAAAAATTCTGAAATCATCCAATTAAGATGTCAAACACTTTCAGGTACTCATCATTTCTGAATATAAAACTTTCATATCATCAGTTATTCACAAAGAACTACATAAAACCAGCAGCTTAGTTAAGTAACATGAACACAGGAACCACTGTGCTGAATCAGAGGTAATCCTTCATGTAGCTGCTTTAACTTAGCAAGAGAGACATCCCAAAGGGAATGAATTGCTGTGTCTCCCCAGTCTATCCTGAGTTTCACAGTATTTGAAATGTTCTCTAAGCTTCAGCATTGTATTCTCTGATTACATGAAAACATCAATTCTAATAAAATCATTGTACATTTTTAGCTGTCATCACAATGTGCTTCCTGGCTTGTTCATAAGTGGGAGCTGCATTTCTATCTCTATACGATATTTCACTGCTGCTACCTGATCATCCTTGCATTGTCAATGGGATATGACATATCCTCAGTATACAGATCTCTGCTTTCTCTGCAGATACATGTGAGGTCTTGCACCACAGAACCTTCCACTTTCTTCTCCAATTTCACACTTACTAAGTCCTCCAAGAGCCCCCAGTCCTTCTTCATAGAAACACAGCATGGTTAGGAACCAAAAGCACCCTACATCAGAAGTCTAAATGTATTAATTGTGTTTTAAACAATGTTATGAATTTTGAGGTTGGCTAGTGTTTTTACTGCTGTAAATAAGAAAGTTAAAAGGGCCATAAATAGAGCATGAAATTATATTGAAATGTGTGGTCTAAAATTCCCCACTATAGGATTGTACACTTGCTGTACCATTATTGTTAATGTCATGGAGTATCTAAAAGAAGCACAATATACAGTTTCCAAACCAGTAGATGATATAGGCAATTTAAAATTCAAACTCATCAACTTAAATTCCATTGTCTATGGATTAATTTATGTTAACTGACAATCATGTGTCAGTCTCCAAAGACAAACTGCAAAAACATTGGATCTAAATCTCATCTAAAATTGCTAATAATTTGCAAGCAATGTGGAACGTAGATCTACAGCATAAGGGTAAGGGTTTTCCAAACACATTGCCATTTGTCCTTGAATGAGTCTCTGTCCTTGGACACAAATCTCACCTGCAAAGGCCTGAAACATCCTCAAGACAAATAGCTAATTTGCATTACAATTACTTTGTGCTGCTAAAAATGTCTGCTAAACCCAGAACATCTAAAGCTAAACATCTTTTTTTTTTTTTCTAAATGTAGGTCCAATTATGTCCTTGGGATATAAGTAGGTCCTGAAAAAATAACCTTCTGGACACATTACTCTTAACAGCATTTGCTGGGGACCTTGGACATGTTTGCTTTACAGCAGTTGAATTCCTTTTAATTTAATGTTATTTTCAAAACCCACCTGGATGCGGTTGTGTGTGGCCTGCCCTAGGTGATCCTGCTTTGGCTGGGGGATCAGACTTGATCATCTCCAGAGGTCCTTTCCAACCCCTAACATTCTATGATTTTCTTGGTGTGATAGGAAATGGAACTATGACCATTTCACAGGTTTTCAAGCTCTGCTCTCTGCTGCTTCAGTCCTTCTACTATGGAGGAACAACTGCATTTCCAGATTGTTATGCATCTGTGCTTGTCTTGAGTGATGGGCATCAAGAAAAAAATCTCACAAATGTCCCGTTTTTCTGTAGTTGAAGGGTTGTTGGCATCCCTGGAGACTGACTGTCATCAAGATGGAGAAAGTCACATTCTATGCCCTGGGGAGTAGGTACATGTAAAAGACCACTTAGTGTCAGAGCAGATGTTGCACCATCACTCCCCAACACAAGGAACATATCTATACACCTTAGGAGTTCAACAGAGCTCCTGTGGGACAGCAATAGGCTTCTTTCTGTTTCATAGAGTCCCAATAGATCTACGCTGTCTACAGATGGGTAAAATGATGTCAAAAATATTACTCCATCATTCCTTTACCTATCTATTCTGTATCTATTTTAAAAATATATTAACATTTTGCATTTTCCAAAGAAGGGTACCTTCTTCTTCAGCTCTCATCTCATCCTCCATGCACTTCAAGACTGTATGTGAAGAGTAAGTTTAATAATATACAAAGAAGTTAGATTCACTCATCTCTCAAAGCTATGCTACTGTGGTTAAAAACCAGCACTTCTGAGAGACACTAACAGCAGTCATTTTATGTGTCATGTCCTGGTATTTATGTACAAAGCTAGATTCCTTATATGGATAGATTTCAGTCCTATTTCACGTTATTCTATAAGCTACAGGATATTTGAACACAACTTGGTAAGGAAAGATATTTAACAGCAAGATCCATAGTAGAAATACTTCTCATTTTAGTATATTTGGATTTTGGTTTCTTCCCTTTTTTATTTTTAGTGTTTGATGGCACAATAAAGCCCACTTTCCTCAGAAGCAACAATCAAGAGGGCTGCAACCTGAAAAGTAAGTGTCTAGCATTTAATTCATTACTTTATTTTTATACTTTGATACCTATATTGTTGGGGTTTTAGTGGCTGTTCATTTAGTGGCTTAACTCCTATCTGCTTCTTTAACAATAGGCACAGATCCATTGAAGATGATTATGATGAAAACAGTGAAAACTATTGAATAAGATCCACCATTTGTAATATTGATCAACACTTTCCTGTGTGCTACAAGCAGAATTAGAAACAAGCTATCTATTTCACTAGAATTCAATGCTTGTGAAAACTGAAAAACCAAGTTGCTACGGTCAGCATGAAATGGGAAAAAGAAACCCCATTATTGTTTCCATTGCTCTTTTCCCAAAAGCTTTTGGGGACTAGCACATCAAGATATTAATTCACACTTACTGCCCCTTGTTCAGAGTTCACTAGTAAACCTCCTCCTTCCTGACTCACCTTTTTCTCTATGCTCTTCATGTCTTTTATGTCTTTTCAAACTTGCCTGTTGTTCCAGAACGGTGCACAGATTTAATCTGCAGCCTAACATTTATAGTACAAAAAACACCTCTGGGTAAACTTTACTTGAACAAAAAACCCAGAAAACAAAATCCCCAATATCTGATAAGTCAGTCTCATTTCTGCCTTCGCTTGATATTTCCTCAATGTGCAAAGGAAGATAGGGGGGGGGGGAAAAAAAAAAAAAAAGAGAGAACAGAAGAAATCCTTCCCTGTTCTCCCTTTTAAAAACAACTGTCTTTCACACCAAATAATAGCAGCTTGCGTTCCTAGGTGTATTACAAGTTAATGAAACAGAGGAAAACTGGAGTTACATTACATTATTCATCACTGTAAAGGTGCTAGAATTAGTTCTAGTAGCCCTGAGTATAGCAGGCTGATAGTTCTCTTCAGAACATAAACACCAACATATTATGGTTTCCTACTTAGAATCATAGAATGGTAGGGCTTGGAAGGGACCTCTGGAGATCATTGAGTCCAACCCCCCTGCCACCACAGGAGCACTTCTCATTTACTTTCCAAGTATATTTATTTATACGTAAAAATTAACAAATAGGCAATCTGATATAAAGCACGTTAGAAGGAACTCTTGCTCAAGGAAAACTCTTACCAATTGACAGAAATCTTCATCATGTAACTTGAAGATCATCTCAATTATTAATACATTACACAACCAATGGATAAATCCTGACTATTGCCACCTCTGCTGGAGGTGGACAGGTGAGTTTCACCTAGTGCTTCCTAGAATTTGTTACTATATGGTTTCCATTTGATGTAAGTGATGGTTTAAATTTTTACCATGAAAATATTCAAGATGTTTTAAACAATGAGCTATGTCATAGCTAAGCTGAACTAGCAAAGCTTATTTAACTGTGAGACAACCAAGCATAATTCATGGTTTTCTTTTGTTACCTACAAATGTATTACCTTGCTAAGGGTCATAGTATGATGAAACATTACAATATTTGTCATCTGCTGGAAGTAAGTTCCACTGTCAGGTGATCTTAACCCTTGTTTAAAAACTGTCTTGAGCTTGTAAGCAATCCATGTTGTTCAAACCAGAGAACCTGAGAATGTCATATCTTATAGTAGCAGCTCTGAGATGAATTAATATTACTGTTGCATCTGACATGTCTGTGAGGTAGAAGCTTTAATGCCCTTGTATTTTCCAGCACATGAGCATGAAAGCTGCCATTTTTCACCTATAGAAGTAGGAGCAGGACTGAACTGAAGGTCATACGATAAATCAGATAGAGCCAGGAAGAACTCAGAGCTCCTGGTTTTAAGACTTGCCTATTGATTGTACCATCTAATGGAGAACAGTTAAATATCAGCACAGTAAACGTTCCCCAGTATGGCACTGGCAATATTTTATAAAATGAGATGTGAACTGCAAATAGAAAAATGTGCAGTTTGAAATAACAAAGAACTGCTGGCATTCCTACAGGCCTTTTCGTCCTGAAAGTATTAAATGCCTCTAAGTGACCTTTCAAAACCACTCATGGTTAACCTAATTCAACTAGCATGAGTGAGAGCCAGGGTAAGCAATGCAGAAATCTTTAAGAATCCCACCAGGAGTATTTCAAACCACTCTTGCTTGTCGTGTTTATACATTGTTCAGAAACATACAGAAACTACAGCTGAAATATATGTATGTGAGCAAAGGACCGCAGAATACAAAGTGACGCACTCCTGCGAGAGGGAACACTCAGATCAAGAAATCCACTTAACACTGCAGACACAATGTACGAGGCTTTCTTGAGAAAGCAAATTTTAGTTCACTCGTCTAATGACAAGCATTACATAAAGCCCGTCCTCAGCAGCCTGACAGGCATTCGTTCGGGAAGGCACGCTGCGGGCTGACTCACACAGCTGGGACTACCCCAGAGCTTTTGCAAGTCCCTGCGGTATGCGTAGAGCATAACTGTTTACAGCGAGGGAGGGGATAGATGGGTACATTAGCAAGGAAGGTAGGAGGGAAGATAGCTAGAGGTGCAGTGTGCTGAGATAGAAACTTCATCCTAAAGCACTTTCTCAGTAAGGCTCACCATTCCTCTTTAATAGTTGTATAGCAATGTCAGGGCACAACAGGAATTTTTTGAAAACGTATAGACTTTAAAGCAGGCACCCAGGGCACCACTAGAATTGCCTCACTGCAGCCTTGTTCTAGCCCCTAAATAGGCTCTCAAGGAAACAGCAGGGAATAGTGTTACATGGGGGGACGACGACTTGCGAGTATGGATGGGATGGCTCAAGGTGAAAAGAACTATTCAAAACAAGAACAGAACCCCTCCCAGCTTCTGTTTTTAACTAGATAAATTGGGAATGATCTGTGTTTTCTAGCTAGCATGGCTCTTTTCTAAAGCAAATTTTGCCAAGTGTCAATGAGTACAAAGCTCTCCCAAATCACAGGTTTTCAAAGGAAAAACGCACTGAAGATTCGCTGCAAGAACTAAAGGGCTGCAATCTTCCAAGGGGTATATATGTAGATATTTTTATATTTCATATCATACTGAATAAATGCTGTCCCTCTTTGCCGTGCAGCTATTTTTGAATCTTAATGAATTGAGCGATAACCAGCAGCTATATTTGTTGAGAAATGAAGCATTTAACTGATAAAATTCTATTTTAATATTTATAAATTTTAAGCTTTATAGAAACATTGAAATGTGATAAATATCAGTGAATGTTTTTTCCGGTTGCTGAAACTGAGATTAGAATAATGTTTCAGATTGCAGTTTATTCATTACATTTCAAAGGAAAAGACAACAGAAAGTCTAAACTGCTTTCCTTCCTCTCAGGCGTACAGCAGTAACGAATGATTTACAATAAACTTTTCCAAGCTGAAAACCACCAAATTCTTATTTTTTTAAAACATTTGCCTTTTTTTTCCCCCTGTTTTCTACTAGTCACCTATGCAAGAGAATTGCAAGAAGGTTTTACAGGGCTGGTTAAACACTGGAGGCAGCAGGCTCTGATGTACCTGTAATCCAAGTTTTCACAACACTTAATGTTGTATATGAAAAAGGACAAGAAAATGTTTATCAAATTTTTAAAATATTTGAGGAGATTCACTGGACATGGCCATAACTTTCATTATGATATAATTCAAGAGAGCTCTAAAGCTACTTTAGTTGCTCTAGCTAGCCTTGTGCCCATTCTATGATCCCTCCAGTGGCATATCCAACTGTTTGTCTCCCAGCCTCTCCAACCAGGATTATTAAATGATACAGTTAAAATGTAAAAAAAAAAAAGAATTAAAAAACCCCTATACTTTTAATTGCATTTTCATTTTGCCTTTTTTTAGAAATGGCTCATGAGCAATGGTGTGCAAATACATCACTCCACACAGGGCTTGTGGGTGTACCACCTCTCACAGCAGCAGAATACTAATGCTTCCCAAAAGTGGTTATTATATATTTATGGAAAAGACAGATAAGGGAATGAATCAAGTTATTTGACTTCATTGTCTTCAAAACAATGAGCTTAAGCCTGAATTTTACAGTGAAGCTCTTCTGATCAGGCCAGTCTGATTGGTGTCTGTTGAGACTGAGCCCAGATGACCTCTGTAGGTCAGAGGTGTCTCCCTGCACACAAGCAGTGGTTAAAACCCCTAACATGCCAAACCAGGCTGGCCATAAACTGCCTATAGGTGGTCTGGAAGCTGCTTTAATTTCCATAGTGTGACCAACGGTGACCTTACCCTTAAAAAAAATTACCAGAGCAGGAACTCCAGCTGTATTAGATTTACCACCAAAAATGTGAGGTCTCTAATATGCAACAAAAGATGAGGGTTGCAGTGATTGAAATAATTTTTGAACAAATGAAG
Source organism: Actenoides lindsayi (assembly GCA_025331215.1). Classification (NCBI taxonomy): domain Eukaryota; kingdom Metazoa; phylum Chordata; class Aves; order Coraciiformes; family Alcedinidae; genus Actenoides; species Actenoides lindsayi. The sequence goes on along the minus strand of WTSP01001784.1, from coordinate 6,173 downwards.
ATATACTTTTTTCACTGCTGTTGGGGACACATTTAGCTGACTGAAGAAAACAGAACCAGACTTAATGTCTGATGCAGCACTCTGTGAAGTAAACCCTTGCAAAAACTGATGTAAAAAAAAATTTATAAATAGCACTGTTAGAAATATGCCTCTATAAATGGAATATTTCATATACAACATAGGCTCATGAAGATTTCATGCAATATTTTGTGTATCAGTTTTTATACTGAAGCTAACTGGTATAACTTTAATTCAAGGAATATGAACACAATATATACTTCTCCTATGTGCTTCTTCCTAATGTTTTATTTAAAGTTCAAATCCATAAATAAATCTGCATATGGTGTTGATTAAATAAATTTTTAAATCTAAGAAGGCACTTTCAATACCACCTTACAAGAATTAACTATTTACAAACTCTTAGTGTTAATAACAATACCTAATGCTTCCATAGAACTGTAATTGTTGGAAATATTGTGGTTTTGGAACATCAAGACCTTTATTTCTTTAATCAAAAAGCACTTGTGTTTAATACTTTAATATTTTATTTTAGACAGCCTATTATATAGCTGTTATCTTAAACTTCTGGCATCTGAGCACCCATTATACAGTCCCAGCACATCATGCTGAGTAGAGCTGGCTAATTTTGACAGCAAAATTAATAAAAATGAGTAAAAGTGCTAAGCTTTCTTCTTCATTTAAAACTATATTCAAGGACCAAACCAAGATGTCAGTTTAATAGCACCCACAAATGACTACCATTTGAGTATTTTCCTTTCCAAACCCTCTTTTCTTTGTATTAAACAATAACTGACAAGAAAAAAAATGCAGTAGAGAATAAAGACAGTGAAAAGCTTTTCAGAATGAAAAACTAGTATTTATCCAATGAATAACCTTTACCCAGGCAAGAGAAGCAAAATATGACCAAGGAAAGGAGGAGAAAAAAGGGGAATGATTAAATGATTTAGATCACAATCATCTATAATCTGGTTTCCATTCGGTTCCACTTTCACAGGCTACAATCTTTCTTTGTGCCATAGCTCAAGTAAGGCTATTCTTCGAAAAATAAACGTAATTATGCTTATAAAATATTTTTAATGCAGAAATATACCGGGTTTCTCACTGCTGAGTGCATTTTCACAGTTGTTTTATGGTACATTAAGGCTCCCAGTTAAAGCCCATTAATTGGTAGGTTATAATACAATCAACAGTTACTGTTTGCTCTGAAAAAGGGAAGGTTTCTCCTGGTAGTAGTGTTCTCAGAGCAAATATACATGGATAGCTGGTTCGAAAGACAAATTTTAGACAAAGGGACATTCTGAAGTGAAGGTCCCAGGTGGAAAAAGAAACTTTGTGGACTTTCGGAAATACATTATTAAAAGAGGAAGTTTGGTGCTTTCTGCCATCTGACTCAGCTGTTGGCCAATGGATCCCCCCAACCCCTCCTATCCAAAATGTGGCTCTTATATTTAGATTTTTGTATGGTTCACTGTGAAAACAAGCCAGTGGATTTTTATTATTTTTTTTTTCTTTAATTCCTGTTTCCTTCCATGGTCATGCATGAATTTCTGCTGTCCCATGAGCTACTGGAGCATTTAAGTCAAACTTCAACCAGCTGGAGTCTCATGCTTCAGATGATGTTTTAGTTAAGTGCTTTGCTCACAGCAGCTGAGGCAGGTTTTTCCTGCCCATATGGAGGGAAATAACATCTACATGTGGGACATAGCATATGGGGAAAATTGCTGATGCAAGATATAATTTATGATAACATTTAACTCTCTTTGGTATCGATTTGTGAAGGCTGGGCATTTTCAGTAAAGGATCCCCAGTCAGGAAACACATGTATCTTGTTTTGGTTAATAAAAGCCCAAATCTGACAATTCTGTGTCACTCCATCAGACTTTGCCTGTCTCCATGACCAGTATGTGCAGATGAAGACAGATGTCTGGATTTTGTAAGTTTAGTTTTCTTAAGTGGCCTTTTTTGCACACATATTTCATGGCTTCTTTCTCCAAGATATCTACTGTTTGCCAGCTTAAGGCACTTTGAAAGGTAACACTGAAGTAGTCTGTTAAAGAGACATGTCTTCATCCTGTGAGTAGCTTTATTCTTGTCTGGTTTTCTTGCTTTACTGGATGGCTAAACCAGAGCTTTCTAATTCACTTTCTTAAGGTTGTTTGGTAATTCCAAACTATTCTGAGGATGTCTTGATGACACCATATCTCCACTACAAGACAGCCATGCAACTGGCCCATTACTGCACCCCTACTTCATGGCTTTTGAAGGACTGGGCAGCTACACTCCAAGAAGCTTACTGAAACCAGTTGGATTCATCGTGCTAATGTCAATATATTAACTTAATATATTAATGTAAATAATACAAAGTATTCCAGATATCATAACATTCGGAAAGAGTTCCTATGATGCACATCTTCCAACCCTTGCAAGCACCTTCTCAATTCCCCAGGAAAGACAGCTCTTATTAAAGCTAACTAGGGCAAGCTGTGATTTACCAGCACGCCTCCATCCTGGATCAAGGTGCTGATGTGTAACCATCCGAGAACTCATTGCTGAACAGCTCAGAATTCACACTCCCTACCTCAGGATGCACTGCAGCGGGACAGGACCTTTTCTGCAGTCCTGCTAGTACTATGAGCACAAGAATAGAAACATAAAGAATCAAATACAAGGTGCTTTGAACTCACTTGCTTAGTGCAAGTACTATAGGCTTTCAGTATTTTAAACTCACCATCAATCTTGGTAAACAGGGTATTCAACAGCAGTACTGAATTCCCATCTCTGCTCTGGAAGGACAGATGAGAAATACGAAAACAGCCTGGGGCACAAAGATATTATGCCATTGGAGATAGGCAACGCGAGCAGCAAGAGTGAATCAGAAGGGTTCATTGTCTCTTTGTGGAAATATTACAGATGCTAGTTAGTGCAGACCATTTGCATATGTGACACCCAAGTGTGGCCACAATAACTCATTGCAGCCTGATTTGAAAACAGGTAACAAGAGAGGATACAACTTGAATAAATTATATGAAGGAAACAGAAAGTAAATTGTTTTGTGGGATCTTTAATATAATAAAATTTCTAAGGGGAACTAGATGGAGACGCTATATCTGGGACATTGCTATCCTCAAAGAAGAAATGCACAGCAAATGAGAAACATTCAAGACCACATTTCAGTGGTAGAAGGATGAGCTATGGTGGGATGCCCTTTCTGTTTTTCAAGCCCTTAAGTTCCTGACAATGCAACACAGCATCTCAGGAGAGCATTTCAAGGCTTTAGAGAAACAGCATAACCCTCCTGGCTCCCAGAGCTCACTTTCCCAGCAACATTGCAGAGTACAATTCCACCTCCAAATTTCCTCACAGCAGCACAGGAGCTTTCTGCCTTTCCTTTCTTCAGCCTTTTACATGTTATTGCTCCTTCAATGATGCTGACTCAACCATTTTTGTGCTAAACTAATTTTGTGAAATCTTTTGCGTTACATAAACCCTCCCTCACCCACTCCTGCCCCCTTTTTTTTTTTAAACTGTAATCTTTTCACTGGTCTGATGAATCAGTAATTGAATGGGGTAATAAACTATAGTGCATGTGGAAGCAGGAAGGGATAGTAGTGGCTGAAGGAAAGTAAAGAATGGGAAACTTCAACCTGCTTTACCATCATGTCGCCCATGTGAAATTGTGTTTTCTCTTTGAAGTGCATTCTTCTCTGAGTAAAACAAATGAGAAGAATATATTAATTTGGGGTTTGAGCAGCCTGAGTATGCAGATGGCACAAGGAGAAGCTGCAGGCTCCTGCCAGATGAAATACTGGGTGGGTCTGAGAATGCCCCTGTTCAGCACTGCAGCGATAGTTTTGCCTGTTTTAATGAGCTACCTCAGTAACAAAGAAATCATTAAAATGAAGGAGATTTAAGTACAGTAAGTCCATTAGTTTCAGTTTCAGAACATACAGATCCTATTTCATCAAAATTTGGCGTGGTGAGAAGGTGGAGGCACAGCTGCTACGTTACAAGTGAATCCCAGGAACAATACAGCTATTTACAGAATCTCTGCTCTAGAGAGTGACAAAAGTGAGTAAAGTGGGATAATTAACTGATACAGTACAATGCTAGAAACAGAATCAGCCAGGGACAGACCATTTAATGCAGTATTTGCATTACCTAAACCATGTATTTGTATTATGAGAGACATGATGTTATGTTATAAAAGATAACTGGACAGGGATATATGTTGTATGATCACTGAAAAAACCCAGACAATCCTGAAAAGATTGAAAAGAATGAAAAAAAATGGGTGGATACAGGTAGTTGTCAGAAACAGAAGGAAAAAGGGCCTCTAGTCACCTGGACAGGCTGCAGTCTTTGCGCACCTTATACATTCAATCTTCTGTTTTGTTCTTTTTTACAATAAAGGTGGGGTTTTTTTCCAACATGGGACTTAGGAAGGATTTATAAAATATCCCAATAATGGGCACAGAAGATTCAGCAGAACACAACCATATCTAACTCAATCAGGTCAGTCAGACCTGCTCTATAAAATTTTGTTTAAAACTACAAAAGCTCTGCTTTTTCATTCTCGTACATGTAGTTGATCACTACCAAAGACAAGGTATTAGTCTAGAGAGATCTTTGGTCTTTCTTGTTATGGTCATTCTCTTCCTGGTATGTTCTCAGAAATGCATAAATTAAGGACACTAATACATTCCTTGCTCATAATGAGGATTAACTACAGCATCTTATTATAATGGATTTTATCAACTACCTTTAAATTAGTCTAGAAAGAAAACTATTTGTTTTCTTTGCTGCTCTTATGCCTTTGCTGTCATTATCATATTCCCTAAAGGAAGCCTCAAAGCCTTTCCACATTCAGCATCCAAAATCATTTCTTCAGAAAGACCTTTGGGCCAGGCTGAAAAGTGAGTGGAGAAAGAAGATAAATGTCCAGAGTTTCTAAATTAGTTGCTGGTAAAAACAATTGTTACGTTCATAGCTGGTATTCATAAATACTTAACTCATTAAACTATTATCCACTTGGAAGAAGCTATTGTCAACAGGTATCTTCTGCGTACCACACTGGTACTTACTAGATGGGAACAGTAGTCCCATCTGAGATAAAAATTTCTATTGGTATTTTGTGTGCAGCTGACACTCTTAATCAGAAGCCTCCCCTCTTTCGTTCTGCCACATTTTAAAATAAATAAAATAAATATATATAGAAAATGTCTAAGCCACTTTTTCTTTCAAAGTGTTTGTTGAATGACGGCCAATCATTCCATATTATCCTTCTTGCAAATGTTGGCTTTCCTGTTTGAAATATTCCTCAGGGTTTTTTTCTGCTCCTGTACTGTATTTGAATGCTTCCCAATATTTGTTTTTAATCCTTTCATTAATGCACTAAATGTTCTGCTTGTTGGGATAAATATTGTATAACTCAGAACCTCCTCACTGCTTACTTTCCTCTCTTTCTTTTCCAGGCACTTCATACTTTCCCCTGCATGTATGTATAATGTGATGATTTTGCACATGATCCAGTCATCCTCCTACTACTTACACAAAATTGTTCAATTCATCAAAATCTCAGTTTTGTGAATAAATATTTTCAATTAAACAAAATCTAGTCTCTGATTAGCATTTCACTTGTGAAGTTTTGCCTCTTGTGTTAAGAGTTTTTCTCTTTCTCTTTCTTACTTACTATTCGGGTGACGGCAAGATGAAGATTTTGCACGTTTCCCAAAATTTGGTATCCAAGATTTTAGTGGGGCAGTGATATATCTCTCCATGTTTCCACGAGTTTTCTTTCTGATTTTAAGAAAATATACCTAATTGGTCTCTTTTCTTAAATTTGTAAAGTTAAACTTTGCTTAGTTTTGGAGTTGAATAACCTTTTACCATTCTATTCTTATTGATTCTGCTTGGATGCTAATTTCTTTCTATCTTTTCATACATGGAAAAAGAACATTGGCTTCTATTGTTGATTCTTTTTATTAGGTACTATAGGAAAAAATAGTTCAATGCTGTGTTCCTCCTTGTTTTTAAAGAAATTGTCATTACTATCTCTAGTTTTTCTGGGTTTTGTTTATAACATACAGCTTCTGTAATACATAACTTTTAGTAATAACTTTTACTTTTGGAAATGAACAATAAAGATCACAGAT